>JACSZP010010123.1:383-18220 GCA_016161895.1 Pinna nobilis
TGACCTTTGACCAAGAAATGTATACTTCTGGTCCCAAGCAAATCATTGGCTTGAGATCAAAGATTTTGATAGACACATCTCATAGATGGAAATTGATTTGACAGAAGCCTGGGCTAAAATCCTCAAGATTTAGCCCTGCATTCAGTCCTAACGCAATTCAATATGCTGTGCATGCTTCTACAGTCCAGCAAAACTGTTATACATGCCTCACAGTGATGAGCTTAGTTAGTTGTATTGTTGTTTAACGTCCCACTCAAGAATCTTTCACTTTTATGTAGATGTACCAGTGGAGGGTGACAAAAGTTGCCAAAGCTCGGCACTTATGGCAGTACAGCAAGGATGGTTCTTTAACATGCTGATGGCTACTGTGACACTGGACCTCGGTTTTTACTATCACAGAGCTGGGTAATGTAAAACTTAAGAATTTACTTAAGTAACTTCTCAGCAAATCAGAAATCATGATATGTTTGAGTTGATTAAATTCTCAAACTTAAGTAAATTCTTAAGATTTATAGTACCAGCCCAAGATGTCATAGTTATTTGAAGAAACAAAAGAACAGTTTCAAAATTTTTCATATTTTAATAACAACGCTCACCTCCTGTGTTGCATTATGTGTTCATATATATATATATATATTATGTATATTTAAGAAATGCGAAAATAATTTGATATTCATCATTTGAATATAGATATAAACTAATACATCATGATAAAATTACATTAAAAAAAGGAGGAAAAATGCTGAGTTTTGCGGATAAAAGAAGCCATATAAATCTGATAATTAAATGTCCAAACTGCTGAGGCTGCAAAAATAGATGTCATATTTTAAAACGCATTTCGCAAATGCAAAGAAAAATAAAATAAAAGCAAAATAATCACTAACTGCAGGAAATGTATCCTCAACATAAAGTAGCTTAAAAGCTGTGAAACAGAAGTTGAGATAGCAAAAAAAGACAGAAATACTGTATACAGGCTTATTTTCACCCTAATACACTTGCAAACGGTTTTGCCCCGTTTCAAGTTCGCCCAATCTTATCATAATTCTATTAAAGAAAAATAACTTTTGAATTCACCCACTGAGTATGAAGGTGAAAGGTGTAAAAATAAAATGGGGGTGAAAATTTTCCTGTATACAGTACTTGATATAGCTAACTTATTAACAACCAATTGATGAGTATAACATTTCCTGGTAACGATGCTTCATCGCCATGGCAACAGAACTACTCTAAAGATGAGGTGTCTTATTTGAATAACTAGTATTTGATAATTATACCAGCAGACTTTATAAAAAGGTGTGTTTTGTGAAACAAAAGAACAGCAGGAAAGAACAAGATTAATGTTTCCCTAAAGTAGCTCATACTACTCCTGGGTCAAAGAAATCTGGCAGCAAAAAGTCTCCTGGTAGCCTTAAAATAATTATTAAAACAGTTAATAAAATAGGATATCATACCTTTTATACCCCATTTGGCACCATAAAATGGTCGAAGGCTTATGATCTAACCCATGGTCCGTCCTTCAGTCATAGTTCAGTTTCCTATCATTTTCTCTGTCATGATGATTTTTGACAGTTATATCCCTTGGACTTAGGAAATTTCATAAAATTAATTTTCTAAACTTTCCTGCCAGTGGGGGCCTTCGGGCTGCTGCGATACATCTAGTTTTCTGTAATTTAGCATTAATCTAATACAAGAAACAAATTACTCTACAAAACACACATAATGCACAAGGGTGTGACTCTTTCTATTACCTGCTATTTGCGAAATAGAGAAAAAGTAACAAGCAACATAAAAAGCAAATATTTTCCAGAATTTTTTTTTCAAACCTTACGATCATTTTCCATAAGGATTATTTCTATAACAAAAGTGTACAAGGAGTGCATCAGAAAATACACATACAACAAAAAGCGTGATGACATTAAGGTATCAGAGAAAATTAAGCTAGCTGTTAGTACTTGTACTTCTAAAAAAAAATTAAGATATGTTAGTGAAACATTGATCCTCCTAAACGACTTTACAATGTTGCCCCCCCCCCCCCCTTTTTTTTGGTAGTTGTTGTTTAATTTGCTTTGCCCTACAATGCACAATCTTTCAGTCATATGATGACAACCAGTTTTCATTAGTGGAGGAGAGAACCTGATTACAAATGGAAAGGGAAAGGCAACTGGCAAACTTTCTCACATAGTCAACTTACATGTAAATTATAGTAAGGCTTGAACCTGCACTGACTGCAGGTGACAGACTAAAAGGATTGACACTGAACAATATAGATGCACAATTTTAAAGTTGTATCATTAACAATTGAAATGTTTATGTTAGCAATTGTTACATTTACTTGTCTAAAGGAATCAGAGTGGCTAAAATACTAGAGGCCTAAAATCTTCATCGATAATTGCTGAAATAAAGCTTTAACTTAAGCTCTTCGAAAAAGCCAGTAAACAAAAATATATTATCAAGCAGATCAAAAGAAGAATTACATGTACTTCATAATCTGAGAATACAAAATCAAGTGATGATAGTGCAAAAATGTTGCAGACTTTGAACTTTCTTTAAAGAAAAAATGACAGAGCAAAGAAAAATAAATTACATGGAGCTTTCCTGTGCTGTTATTTAAAGGAAAATCCCAAAACTAATTAAAGTCATCCGCATCAGACCTAATGAAAATGTTTCTAGATGTGATAAGCTACATGTACCTACCCACAAGCTACAGGGGACTTACAATTTACTCCTAGTCTAAACTATTTATGAAGATAGGTTCTTTTAGGTGAAAAGAGAGAACTATCCTGGTTCACTCTGGCTAACTCAATGCCATATTTGATAATTGTGCATTTGTTTGCATCAAGTTTTTTTCCAGACAGCAAGTTTGAATTTCAGCCAAATACAGAACACCAAAAGTCATTTGTCTGAATCATGAATATATCGACCTCATACATGTAGAATCGAAGGCTGGTGTCTCTTTCAGAATGTCAATCAGAAAAATAGCACGAATGAAAAATTAATTCAGCACGCTCAGTGGGAGAAGCATAAATGTGAATGACCAATCACAAGATGTCTAAGCCTGTAAGATGTCACTTTGAGGTTTCTATAAAATTAAGACCGGGCCGCTACGCTCTGCCCTGTTTTAACCATATAGAAACGCCAAAATGATATCTAACCTATACTAGTATAGGAGAAGATCCGGTCTCTCTGAAGAATCTGTCAAATTTTATAACATGATTAGAAAAGAGCACAACTGGGCCTAACCAAGAGTTGCATTGTTGTTTTATGTCCCACTCAAGAATATTTCACTCATATGGAGACGTCANNNTGACACGGGACCTCGGTATTTACTGTCTCATCCAAAAGACAGGGACAGCCAACCGCAGAGTGGCGCTGCGGGAATCGAACCCAGGACCCCTCGGCTCGAAGTCGAACATGCTAACCACTCGGCCACGGCGGCCTCACTAACCAAGAGTAAGAAGCATATAGAGGGTCATATAAGATCTCTTTCACCTGCTTAACACTACAGATCAGGATGGACTGGTCTAAAACAAGGACATACCATTTTACAATTTAGGTTGAGAGGTTTGTTTGTTTTGCTTTATATAGGCTACAAATGTACTTGGGAAGAGACCACTGACCTTCCCAAAGTAACCAGGCCTGGGCATCGTAAAACTTAAGAATTTACTCAACTCTGAGAATTTTCTCAATTCCAGCTTCTCAACCAATCAGAAATCAGTATTAGCTATAGTTCAGTAAATTCTCAGGTTCCAGAGAGGCTTTAACCCTCTTTGACTACAGGTGGGAGAATAAACCGTTTAAGGCCGACAGCTCTAACGTTTTTGCCGAAGAGGCACCCCTTAGGGTTAAACAGTTTAATTCTGTACTAAACACATCAAATCAGAAACAATGGTACTTTATATAGTAACAGGTTATGCCAAAAGATATATATGTGATTTTATCTATTGACTTTTCTTGATGATTTATCTATTTCATAGTTCAGATGAATCCTAATGTACACGTAGCATCACCGGATCAGTAAAATGTGGATGAAAAAGAAAATTTGCAAAAAAAAAAAAGAAAAAAAAATTCTGTTCATCCTAGATATACAGGGTTAATTTCACCCATGTTATACATGTATTTCCCTTTATGCACTTGTAAACAGTTTTGCCCCAATTTAAGTTTGCCTAGTCTTGTTAACAAATCTATTCAAGAAAAATAATTCTGTCATGCTTAAAAAGAATAGTGAAAAGTACAGTACAGTAACTTTGACACAAATATATGTGCATGTCCACTCTTTCTGCATGATTATAATATTTTTTAAATACAGCTTGGCGAGTTGTTTAAAGAACTCTCAGCAATTATTACAAACAGATGAATTTACCGTTTTGAATTCGCCCACTGAGAGTGACGGCAAAAATTATACAAGGGCAAAAACTTCCCTGTATACAGTAGAAAAAGGGTGTGTTCCAGCACTATTCTAGAACTTCAACGAAAACAAAATTAAAATGACAAGCACAGAGCAACTGCTGTAATGTAAAAACAATAGATAAAAAGTCACCTACTCAAACAGTGCTGGTCGCCATGGTGATATAAGTTACCATATCGATTTTTACGTGGTAATAGTTAACATGATGTAACAATATATAACATTCACAACAATATAACAATATAATACAAAATAACTTAGTCTTTTTCTTAGCACTGCTATATTGCAACATTTGTAAGTACTTTAGAAGTACAAGTTAGGTAAAAGGTGATCAGACTACGTAAAACACACACAAACGATGAAATACGTAAGTACATAAAAACGAAAACAAAAAAAAACTCTTAGTACTTCTGTACTATACATGGAAGCATACATTGTACTTGCCCAGGGCACTAGTCACATGACTTACAATAAAAACGATAAAGATTCAATAATTGGTTGACGTCTACTCTTTATTTTCACTACAATAATAGGTGGACATAAATATGGGCGCAAAATGGCAATATCGTAAGTTAGTTGGTTGGTCGTATTGTTGTTTAGCGTCCCACTCTAAAATCTTTTACTTATATGGAGACGTAATTAATGCTAATGAAGGATGACAAATTTGGCCTATGCTCAGCACTTATGGCCACTTATTTAGCAGTGAGGGTTCTTTAACCCTTTCAATACCACAGACCAAAATAGACTGGACTGAGACTATAGAAAAGGGCATACAATTATGATACTTGGGGTTGAGAGCCTTAATATTCCAATGCCTTGTGACATGGGATCCTGATTTTTATTGTCTCATCCGAAGGACAGGGACAGTTAACCACGGCATGGTGTGGATTCAAACTCAAGAGAAAATTTACTGGTAACTGTATCGCTGTGGTTGGACTAGGATTTAAACCCACCATACTCTGCATAATAGAGCTCAAAGACCTAATGATATCAAGACTTACCACAATAATGAAATATCAAGTTACATGTCATCCTAATTTTTTTTTCATTTCTGATACCAAAGGGGAGTTTAGTAACAGTTCTTGGACGAAACATACACATGTAAGTGACATTGCCAGTTGGCGCCAATACTCATGACCAGGGTACTCTATCCCTATTTTTTCTATGAACAATGAAAACACTAACAAAGAACATCTCCGATGCAATTACATGTGTATTCTACATAGATATAGGTTGATCTGAAAGCCGACGTCTTAGTTACTGATAAAACCTAAAGCCTGTCTAGACAGACCGCCATAATGGGAGACCAGCTATAGCTATTACTATGACCAATAACCGTGTAAGAAAAAAATCTTGAATGTTGATGTTTTCCTAGTTTTGCCTATGCTTGGCACTTATGGCCATAGAGCAGGGAGGGTTCTTTAACGTGCCAATACTTATTGTGACACGGGACCTCGGTTTATACTGTCTCATCTG
This sequence comes from Pinna nobilis, assembly GCA_016161895.1. Classification (NCBI taxonomy): domain Eukaryota; kingdom Metazoa; phylum Mollusca; class Bivalvia; order Pterioida; family Pinnidae; genus Pinna; species Pinna nobilis. The sequence goes on from JACSZP010010123.1 coordinate 6,265, forward strand.
GAAGACAGGGACAGCTGGGCTCCAACCCTGGACCTTACAATCAGAGTTCGAACACGCTAACCACAAGGCCACGATGGCCCCAAGGTGCCAGTAAATACATGGAGATGATCCTTATCACCTTACATATGATGCAAGTCGATAGACATACACAAGTGTATAAACAAGTTATCATATATCTAACAGCAAAAAAAGACAAATATATATTAGATCTTGAACTATACACTTTTGTACACACAGGATGACGAGACACAGAGCTTTATATACTAAAAACAATGACTTTTGCACTATAAATCTTCCCGCCATATTGGGGATGCCATTTTGATAAAGTCTATGTCATATGTACAATACAACACTTTCTGTTTGTACAGGAGTATGTACACATTGGTATATACATAAACGATCATGTGTAAAACTAAAAAAAAAAAAAAAAAAAAAAAGAACAAGGTAAAATTCATTTAAACACTAGTTAATCACGTAAAGGATGTAAAACGATGTCAATGTAACCTCCAGTTACCATTGTAACATAAAAAATGTATGAAAATTTGTAAATCATCTTTCCCTTTCTGCTCTGATCATTAACTTTCACAACTTCAATTGTCCTTAAAATAAAGGGGAAAAAACACTGGTATTTTAGAACACATCACTAGACATACATGATACTGACATTGTTTCTTACCAAAAAGAAAAAAGAAACAAGTCCCACTGTAAATGTCCTTTGAAAATAAATATTCAAATCAATCACTTATCAATACCTGATGACAAAATGGTCTTGTGGCTACCTACTTCCTGAATCCAGGTTAACAGAATCCAGTTTGCATTTTATATTGAATTTTCAGGTATAACATAAGAATCACTGCTTATCAAGTGGGATTCTATTGAACAGACAAGGCATATTGTTGTCTTTGCAGAGATATTCCACTGACAAATTTTCCATCCATTAGTTCTTTCCAACAGGGAAACTAAAGCCTACTTCAGTCAGAATTATCGACTGGCTAGTTATTGGACAAACTCCCTACCTTACTAAATCTCACGGAAAGGGAAAATAATTTATATGGAAAAAAACTCTAGCCTTCTGAAGTAAACCACATTTGTTTATACAATTAAAGTTACTCCTTGAGTTCACATTTCAAGACCAGCTAGTGAAAACTATAAGCTTCTATAAGCCTACAATGTCATTTTTATAAACTATGAACTTCACAAGTCCACATTACTCTTTTTCCAACGTATAAGTATCCATTTTCAGAAACTCACATGACCATCTAACCTTTGACCTGTCTTTAAGTATCAGCCAATGTTCTTTTCTGTAAGACTTTTACCAGGCACTGTACTTCCTGTTACCCTCCAGATTCCTATGTTCCTATTCCCTTTCAGCCTCAGAATGACCTTGACCCATTCGACAACCTTCTTTCAACATCACAGTAACCTTTACCAAGTTGATGTATTTCTTTAGTCAACTTGACCCAGTTGATGTTTTTCTTTAGTCAACTTAACCCAGTTGATGTTTTTCTTTAGTCAACTTGACCCAGTTGATGTTTTTCTTTAGTCAACTTGACCCAGTTGATATTTTTCTTTAGTCAACTTGACCCAGTTGATGTTTTTCTTTAGTCAACTTNNGTTTTTCTTCAGTCAAATTGTGTGACAATTCAGACTGTGCACTTTTTCAGCGTAATCTTTTCTTTTTACAAGGCTTTAGTTTGGCTTGCGATTTGCTCTGTAATTTTTGCTCCATTTCAATCGCAGCTTGTTGATCCAGGTCTGCTATGGCTTCTTGGATTGCAGCCTCTAAGTTGGAATTCATCTTTCTTCCTCTACAAAGAGAAGAAATTAGCATTCTGAGGATAATTCTTTTTAAAGCAACATTGAATTTTAACCATTTTAAAACCAACAAGAAAACAGCAAAACTTCAATGGGTTGAACTTCAGTGATTCAAATTTCTGTCTGTGTCAATCTAATCTAAAAGTCCAAAACAATTCTCCTACATAATCATGCATTTATGATAAATGACAACTGCCAATGTTATCACTGGCGACTGAAACAAATCACTTTCAAATTTATATCAATCTTTATCAAGGAACTGGTACGTTTTATTTCTTTTTCTAACAAATTACATTTTTCTTCAGAATTTCAAATTGTATTTATTTTTTTTTTCACCTCTTTGTAACAATCCTCAACCCTAAAATTAGCCCTCCAGGCGTCATGCCCTTAGGCAGACATTACAGTCTCAGACTGACACATGGGAGAGGATATATGGAAAATGCTATGCTATACGATATTCTATAGATAACCTACTTTCTATTTTTCTTCTTGGTTCTTTGATGAGCTTGTAGTCCCTCAGCCAAAGTCTTCAACTTGTCATGTTCCACTTGTGTAAATGTATGGTCTCCGTACCACTTGATCCACATCTACAAAATAATTGCAACCATGTTAAGTGAAACCATATCTCATCAAAACTTGATCTTCAGTATGATGTACATAAAAATCTAATGACAACCCAGTAAGAGGGCAAATCCTATGGCCTCTATCAATCACCAATCAAATTTCTAACTTCAGAAATTGAAGGTATAGTCATCAACATGGGCATACATGTATGACAGACACAAGAAGTTCCATAGGAGTTCATTGGAATTTATCTGTCAATGGGGTTTTGTTAGATCTCCATGCACAACACACTAAAAATCAAATTTTAATCAGATTGAGTGAAACCAGAGTGGACAATTTGCCATAAATCAGGAGATCTTGGCATTGCTCCAAATAGGAAACTTCCTATATAAAATCAGAGATTATTTCTGACCTGTTCAATTTTTATCACCGAATATTTATATCTTGTATGAATTTGACCTAACCTAAAATCTCAGTCTTGTCATGTTGAACATGAGGCTTGAAATAAGTATGGTCACTTAAACGTGGGATCACAGAGTGGCTCTTTGATACATGTACGTATAGCATGTTCCATTACAGATTGTCAAGTCATGGGTTCAAATTTGTTTGGCGGAGGCAGCTGGCTTTTTGCGTCCTTCAGATGAGACAGTAAAACCAGAGGTACCAAGTTGACTGTATTGTTGTTTACCATCCAAATCAAGAATCTATCACTTACAGGGAGACATCACCGTATGCTGGTGACCAGCTTTAAATTGGGCCTATGTTCAGCACTTATGGCCACTGAGCAGTGAGTGTTCTTTAACATGTTTACTTCTACTGTGACATTGGACCTCTGTTTTTCTGTCTTGATCTGAAAACAGCACACATGCGGAACAAAACCGAACAAAAGCTATATCCCACATGACTTTCCAATGTAGACAGTTTTCATCATATAAAAACAGATTCCTATTTACCACTTACTATGTTTGTTTGTGGTAAATCATAGGATCAACCTACCAGCATACTAAATTTTTGCTTTTTGGTAATAAAAATACCTATTTACCACTTACTTTGTTTCTTTTTGCTGAAAATTACAAGATCAATCTACCAGCATATTGACTTTTTGCTTTTTGTCAATATAATGAAAGAATTTTATTTTCATCCTCATGATTTGGAATTTGTGGCTAAAACTTAGAGAAAAAAGATGCAAATTGCCATTGGGAACATTAACGTATATTAGCTGTAAATTTGGCAGCAAAAATGCCCGGACAATTCACACTACAGATCAAAGTGACATTACTAACCTTCCCATTTTCTAGTGGCTCCGGGTCAATCACTTCACTAGGGGGGACAACTCTTCCAGGCCATGATGGGAAACCCCTGATCTGTCCCCATATTAAGTCTCCCTCACAAAACATGACTGTGGAATCTGACAATATCCTCTCCTCTACAAGGTCTGGAGTGTCTGGCAAAAGATGAAATAAGTTTTTAAATTTCTGTAAGAAATTTGTTTAATTAACGTTCATAGGACAAAAATGGCATCAATAACCACAAAACAGAGTTATTACTTGGTACATAGGTTTTATCAATATCACAAACATAATTATTATAACTAATTGTGCATAAATTTTGCAAGATTTATAGGCCAAAAAGGTTGGTTGGTTGTATTGATGCTAAACATGCCACTCAAGAATCTTTCACTTATATGGAGATGCCACCTTGTGCCAGTGAAGGGCAATAAATTTTACCTATACTTGGCACTTACGGCCATAGAGCAGGGAGGGTTCTTTAACGTGCAAGCACCTACTGCGTCACGGGACCTCTGTTTTTACTGTCTCATCGGAAAGACAAGGACAGTCAACCACAGCCTGACTTGGGATTGAAACCCAGACCTCATGATGAGAAGTCAAACATGGTAACAACTAGGCCACAGCAGTCCCGCCAAGTAAAAGTCCAAAGTGAAGATCACATGAAAGGTCTTATCAGGAAACATACAGGAAATATGACAGCCCATCACATATTCTTCAAAACTTAAAAGGTTAAAGAGGGCATCATTAAATTGTGTGGACAGGCAGACAGATGGACAATTCCAAATGCACTGAATCTTCCTTCAAAAAATTAAAAAGTAAAGGAAAAGAATCTCAAGTGCTTCATTTCAAGTCGAGCCTCATTAATCTGAAAGCCAATAAACCAGAATTTCCAGAGAATGGAATTTTTTATTTGTACTGGTCATTATAGAGGGGTTGTTTTAGTTATCCAGATGCTTCCAGGGATTTTCTTCATTCTATTGGGAATGGGGCCTGGGCCTTTAAAATCTGGAATTTCAACAACATTTCATTGATATTGGGAACTCTAGAAATACACAAAACTGTGTAAAAATTCAAGAATATCTCAAATTCATCGACATTTGAATTCAATTCAGAAATTTTGACTGCAAATTGGGAAAAAATGCATTGATTTTGGATTGGGAATGGGGCCTTATTTCGGCCCCGTTTGATATAGAGGAAAATCCCTGGCTTCAGTTATATAATCTGCTTGGGTACGAAGGTGTCGGGATTAAAAAGGCTCTACTGAAAAATAACTAACCATCGTGCTGGCAAACATCTACGTCATCTTCCAAAGGACGCTTCCCTGGGACAATGGCGTTAACTGCAGAATCCACTACATAGCTTAAGGCCTCCTTAGGCAGACTCACAGCACTGGTTTTTGGACTAGTGTTGCAGCTGACCTTGACCTCTGATATCCCAGCACTTCCAAGGTCAAGGTTACTTGCCACTTCAGTACTTTCAACATCAGAGACCTGGTCAGTGGACGTGACTCTACTAGATATGGCACTTTCTGCATAGGAACCCTGATTGCTAACGTCTGCCACTTCATCAACCTTGCCACTTGATGATGCCACAGACTCTAAAGATGGCACAGATGAACTTTTTGTACTTAAGTCTATCACAACATTTTGAGTTGAGTCTGTTTCTAATACTGATGAACAATAAATCTGCCTTTTGTTTGACAAGTCACTCTTGTATTTGTCGCCACCCATCACGTCGGGGATTTTCTGCGTTTTACCAGACGACGCTGAAATGTCGTTTTCACACAGATCTTCTGTAGCACCACATTTTGACTCAAGACTAGATAGAGTATCTACATTGTCAGGAGATGGAGCACTACTTGTAAATTCCGTCAACATACTCCCCATTTTCCGTTGACCAGCATCATCGACACCCATGCCATGACTTGTTTCTTCCGAATATTTAATGTTCTCAGTGTCTGTTACCGACTCCTCCAATCTTCTCTCCACGTTGCTACAACTGTTCACAACTTCTGATGAGTCACCGTCCATATTAAAATTAGTAACACGACTGTTCACTTTACTATCAATCGTCCTCATCATCATTTCTCTCCTGTCTCCAGCAATCTCAAGTGTAGCACTGTTGGACACATCATCCATTTCTGAATCACAATCATTGTCATTTACTAAATTATTAGGAGGTGACTCCGTTGTCGTAGAAACATCATTTACCATGGTAACCAATGAGAGCGAACTCTCTTCTTGTTTGACTTCGTTTGAGTTTGAGGTCATTGGTAAGGTCACATGACTGCCTGCTGTTATGACATCATTGTCCTTGTTGGCGATGGTTGTTATGGTATTCGAGGCTTGACTCTGCATGTTGAACTGGCTGATCAGAGTCTGCATGCCCTGGAGTTGCTGTATCTGTTGCAGTAGCTGTTGCTGAAGTTGAAGGGTCTGGAGTTGCATTGCTGTCAAGTTGCTACCTGTGGTCAGATTGTTCCACACCTGCTGTACATTCATCATATTTAATGGCGTACCGATCTGTGACAAACTGGCCTGGAGCTGACCGATCAAGGTCTGGATGTCTGTGTTCTGAACACCGAATTGGGGAAGACCAGCTTTCTCCATATTACTGTTGACATTCACTGGAGCTGACCCCATGACCTGAAGAAGAGGCATCTGCAGATTTGGAAGAAGTAAAACTTGATTTGACTGTGATGACGCTGCTGACGGCATGACCTGCTCGGTGTATGGCAATGTCACTTTGTTTACAGGTTGAGCAATGTCACATGCCGGAGTTGCCATGGCGCCTTTGATTTGTACACAACCAGCTTGGGTGTCACCTTGGACCAGCTGCATCAACTGTCCAGACTTCCCAAAGTTTGACGGAAAACCTGATGTATCCACACCGATTCCACCCAGCCCATTGGATCCACCGATATACTGCTGGAACTGATTTCCAGATATTCCATTCAATCCAAAATTTGTGGGAATACCAGCATTTTGTAATTGTAGGCAATGAATGTTATCCTGGCCAAGGGTGCTCTGTAGGTTCCCGGACATCATTATTGGGTTACTCTGATATGTGCTGATGTTAGGTGCGTTTGGAATCGTGTTAAATCCAGGGTTGCCCTGTATTTGCCCAAATCCAATATTCTGGAATAAGTTCATCATTGCCTGTGGATTCAGTCCTTGCTGGACATTGTTCAGGTTTGGAATCAGTGGAGTCTGAGTACTAGCAACTGGGGTCATAACCGGCATAGAAACTGTGGAGATAACATTGGCAGCAACCTCACCCTGGGAAACCACGTTCCCTGAAAAGACAACATTGCTACCTAGGTCGCCATGACAACCTGAAGATGGCAGTGTGACCTGATCAGTTTGGTTCTGTTTCATAAGTGGCGGAACAACCATTCCATTTAATGACTGACACTGCACCTTTGCAGAGGGAACTGGTACGGTTAGCGTGGAGATTGAAGCAGAATCTGGAGTTTTCAATACCGAGGCCACAGATACATTCTTCACCTCTGATGTTGCCATGGCAACAGATGCCACACTGAGCTTACTAGATACATCCACTACGCTAGACTCAGAAACTTTAGTGCACATCATTGTATTCTCTGCTGAGATACTGATGTCTGATGATGTCACTGTTGTAGGTGGCACCACTGTGCTACTCACAGAGATCTGGGTCACAAGGGCACTTGCAGCTTGTTTTGGAGTGTTACAGGTGGAGGAATGGATTTTACTTAAGCTTGACATGACTGTCGGTGTGACAGACACGTTTGTCTGAGTCACTAGAACGTTTGACATATTATGCTGTATATTAGGAAGTAATGGTTGAATATTAGATAGAACCTTCTGATTCACATGAATGTTTGACACTGACTGTGGAGTTATCTGAATGCTTGAAACGGCTGGCTGACTCAGATGAGGAATACTGGTTGTTGGGGGCTGAGGAGTATTAAAAACATCTGGAACATTATGCTGCTGTTGTTGCTGTTGGGCCATTTGAGCCCGGGCTGCTGCAGACAGCAAATTACTGGCAGGAAACTGGTTGGAGGCATGATGACCTAACATTTGCTGTAAAGTTTGAAAATTTCCAAAGTTTCTACCTCCCCCAAATCCTGCCTTGTCTTGAAGCTGGGCAATGGAGGCTGCTGTACCTAAACTTTGCTTAATTTCAGAAATTGCTGGCTTGAGACTATTTTCCACATGTAAAATTTTCCCAGGTAAAAATGTGTTATTCTCAGATGTAAATTTCTTCGAGTCACTAGAGGAGGTAAGTTCCTCAGCATTTTTGGCTGGGGTGTGGTGAACAACAGAACTAGGGGTCATCGTCTCTGTGAGTGGGGGACACTCCCCACAGGTGTCATCAGGTGAGAGAGACTCGCACCTGTCCTCTGTAAATATGTTCATATTTGTATTCGACAAAGTCGACGTAATATTTGCATCAGATCCCGGTAAAGATGGCGTCAGATTGATCCCCGATTCACCTCCAGTGGAGCTTGAAGCTTTAGATATAACTGCACCAACTGCAGCAGCTAACGACGATGAAACCGTACTAGACGCGGGAGACACCTGGGGCTGGTTTCCAATCTTGGATACAGTTGAACTGTGAACCACAACATTTGGCGAACTTTTTAGGGATGTGGCCGCAGAGGTAACACTAACGTCTCCATCCACCGTATCCGTTTTCGATTCCTCTGAAGATTTTGCTGAGTTAGCAGATTCTGATGGATTTCCTCCTGAGCTACTATGGGTTGGACTAGACAGTGTTGATGTCAGAGAATTACTGATTAAAGCTGTTTGCTCTGCTAAGAATGCAGTGGGGTTCTCCATGAAAGACAATGATGGGGTGGTTGTTGTAGGAGCAGCAGTGGTTATTTTTGCCTTCGGGATTGGTCCTCTCCCCTGATCTTTTAACTGACTGACATCCACATTTGGCGGTGGAGTGTCACTCTCGAACACATTGCTCACTTTCTTTTTCTCTTTCTTGGCGCGCGGCTTTTTAGCTCTTGGTTTTTTTTGTTCAGTCCATGATGCTGGGTCAATCATTCCAGACAATATCGGGTTTGGCATGTGATACATCCCGTGCTGCAAGTTCATATGATACGGGGATCGCGGATTGTTCATTCCGTGCACGGAGCCGACGTGGTACTGACCGGGCATCAGACGCTGATCAGCAGGTGGCCCCATGTATCCTCCAATCGCTGCATTCGGAAACTGATACATTGGATAATTTCCCTGGTGCTGCATGCCAGCCATAAGCATTCCATGATTGTGCTGCAAATTGACTGGAGAGTTTGCTATAGGCATTCCCATATTGTAGTTGGTATGTGGAGCCCCAGGGTTATGTGGAAATGAAAAATGTGGAGAATTTCTCACCTGGGCATGTGGAGACTGTTGCACAAACATCGGATCCTTCATGTGATCTGGTGAAAACACGGTTTGAACTGTAAGAGGATTTTGCGGAAACTGTCCCTGATGACTGGGGGATGAGAGTGGCTGGGACTGAGGTCGGTTTACTGCTGGTGAGGTTGGCGACACAAGAGGTTGTGATGGAGCTTTATTTAGCTCTCCTGGTTGTTGCTTCACTTCCCTGCTAAAGTCTAATTTCATCTGTTTTCCGCTTGAAATGGGGCCGAGGTCATCTCCAGCGGATTTGACCTCTGACCTTTCTGAGCCAGTGGGTGACATAAGTGGTGTTCTCTGTCCTTGTTGGTTACTGCAGCCAGGACTTGTTTGTTTGTCATTAGAACTGGCTTGCAAGGTTTCACACTGAACTGTTGGCGGAATCTGACCTGAGCTGTGTCCACTATGGCTTGTGTCCACTATGGCCACCATCCCTGACTGACCACCTAAATTCTGGCCATGCATGACTGAAGGATGACCTAATATGCCTGACTGATCTGCAGCTTGACTCTGATGACCTATTTGCACTTGCTGTCCTCCTGATCCGGGGTGATTTGAGTTTTCTGATGACATCCCGTGAGTGGATTTCATTTTTTCTCGCTGAGCAATTAGCTGGGAGACTAAGAGTCCATCATAGGGAGTTGTTTGATGGTTGGACTTCGTTTTCTTTTTCTTTGATTTCGTATCTGAAAATATACAAAAGAAAAAAAAATGACAAGAATTAAATTTTGCGGACAATAAAAGAANNNNCCTATTCTTCTCTTTGTGGGCCATTTTGGAATAATGGGTGAAGTAAGAGCTCTACTGGTCCTAATTACATGTATGACAATATCCAGCTCGAAACAGCAAGAACTGTTTTGTTTTTCTTGTTGTTTAATACAACTTTCAAAATTCTTACAACCAATTTGAGGTTGCATAGATCTGGGGCATGCTTAATACTGCTGTCTCATCTCAAGGCCCTGAGGAACCTTTAGTTTAACAAGACAAGTCAATTATGACACAGGACCTCCTTTTCTCTCACCCGGACAGCATAATCCACCTATATACCTGTTCTGAGATATCTCTGTCTTGCATCTCTGCATCCTTGTCTCAAATCCTCTGATTTCACATGCCATACTCTTGACCTACTTTTTACATACTTTGTTCACTAAAATGTAGCGTTGCTTGTATTCATGACTTGAAAAATACATTATTTGAGGGTGAGAGAAAAATAATCAACCACCACTTTATACAGAGACAGAGAAATCTCACCCTTATGGCAAGCCCCTCCTGTACTGCAAATCTTTGACATTTGGGTGAAATTTGTCTGTCTCTTTACAACGTGGTGATGGATTCTATTACTTTTCCATGAATGGCAGTCAAGTTGTGGCATTGTATTTATTACTATGTGACTGTAGTTTTTGTTAAATTTAGATTGAATTTTACCTTTTTTGGTTTTGGGAGTTGTTGTAGCATTAGAGAAATTTGAGCAGGTTGGTCTTCCTGTGGCAGTTTCTGGCATCATACCAATATTAGATTGACTACTCTGAAATGCTGCCATGGCAACTATTTTTCGTTTGTGATTGCACAGTTTTGTCAAATCTTCACTTCCATTTACATCTAATGTCCAAGGCCTTGATATAACATCTGTATTGAAGTTAAACACTTTGTTAACCATGACCGGACACTCCAAACCACACTTGCAGGTGCCGTCCATGCCTAAATACTGTACGATCTCACTCAGGGATGATAACTTAGTATTGCTTGGACTGAAAAAGAAACGCAGTCAGCATGAGTACAGAAATCTTATCTTATTGAAATATAAATCTTGAGTTGGTTAGTTACTTTGTTGTTTGTTTAACATCCCATGCAAGAATCTTTCACATACATTGTATATGGAGATGTCACCAATGTTTGTGAGGTGAGACAAATTTGGCTTATGCTTGGCACTTACGGCCATTGAGCAATGAGGCTTCTTTAATGTGCCAACACCCACTGTGACACCAGTTCTCGAATTTTACTGTCTCATCCGAAGAACAGAGAAAGCCAAATGCAGCACAACATGGATTCAAACCCATGACTTTACAATCTTTACACTTGCTACCTGTACACTGTAACCACTGAGCCATGCTGGTCTGAGATACATGTACAGAGTGAGGTTTTAAGATTTAAGTGAAAACATGCACACAACTACATGTAAATTTTACTGGACTCTGACTGACTTTGACACAATTTATGATGAAAATGATATACAGTCAACTCCACTTATATCGACTTCTCATACATCGAATTCTCGGTAATAACGAACTCATTTTCAATCCCCTGCACAATTCCTTCTTAAAGTATATAGAAAAAATACATGTAGGGCTATATCGACTTCGGTAATATCGAATTATCGCTAATATCGAACCCTTTGGGGAGCCCCCAGTAAAAATTATCAGCTTTTGTTTCAAAGTTTTCACACCTCTTTCAGTAATTAAGCAACTGCTCATGACCAGGTGTCTATTGAAGCAAATCCAGGTAGATCTACTCGTACTTGTGTAATTGTACACAGGTAAGAAATCATGCAACCGTGACTTGATTCGTTCTCCTTTGTTTTAATAAATTGGTTTACAATTTTGTTCAAGCCAGTTTTGTTTTTTACCTTACGGATGTCTACGAATGATCGTTTATTCACGATAAATTTCGCCTATGGTAGCCACCATCTTGTTTGTAAACATGTGTTACGTTCTGCAGGCGTACTTAGATCTCGGACTTGGTCTAACATCGAGACTACTGCAGATGTACATTGTACATGTGTTACAAAACTACCATTTATCACTAAGATGTAACCACGAAAAAAGAAGCTAACGTTATGATAAAATCAAAACAAATAACGTCACGTAATTTAAGATTCAAAATATTTAGGATCGG
>JACSZP010010126.1:0-11976 GCA_016161895.1 Pinna nobilis
GTCAAAATGACCCCTGTGGTGAATTTATCAAGCGTCAAATACGAGTCCTGGCGGAAATTCGGGGGTCAAAACCCGGGAGTACGGGTCAAATGGAAACCCTGTCTTAGACCAGTCCATTTTGGTCTGTAGTGTTGAAAGGGTTAAAGAGCAGATCTAGCCATTTGTTGATCACTTACCACCACAGATATATATCATAGTTTGCTGTTTCCTTTCAGAACCTGGTGTTTCTCTTCCTTGGTCCATTGTAGCTCTCTACCTAAAATGATACAAGTTCCTTTTTTTAATTCAATTTAAATCATAACCTATTTTGTTCTTTGGATTAGACTGTAAAAACTGAGATATTTTGTCACATTAATGTTCTTTCTGGTTGGATTGCATGTACTGTTATTCATTGTCCCACTAAAGAATATTTCACTTATAACATATGTATATTGTATATGAAAATTTCACCAAATGCTGGTGAAAGGCATCAAATTTTGCCTATGCTCGGCACTTATGGCCAAGAGCAGCCACAGCAGGGGTGGTTTTTGAATGTGCCAACACCTACTGTGCCACTGGACTTCATTTTTAGCTTATGTTCGTCAACTATGGCTTTTGAGCAGTGAGGATTCTTTAATGTGCTGTCATACATAGGCTGTGACATGGGAACTTGGTCTTACATATGATATGTAACTCTCTAAAATGAAGGACAAGAAAAGCCAATCATCTTTTGTCAAGGATCCAACCCACAACCTTACAATCTGATAGTGAGTATTGTACATGTTCTGTGAAGTCAAAACAGATGTGAATGCTAGTCACTCCATAATCATGTGATCATGTCATTTCATACTGGGTCTATTCATACCTAAACTGAGACCTAGAAAAAAAAATTTCATGATCAATGTTTTGTACCATACATTGATTTGAAATAAAATAGTCATTTCGTAACCGGTCAATTCATACCGTATAAGTGAGATTTTTCATATCTACATGTATACATCATGGAGCCTTATTTAATAATATATGAAGTCTGCATTACTGCAATGTACCTAATCAAAATAACCAATACTATTTGAAAATTTTTTTCTCAGGAAATTTTGTCTGGAAGGTGAATGATCCAGACTAGGCCTATAGGTGTCCGGATAAATGAAGCTAGACTGTATTAAGCCAGACCACAGGTGCAGTCAAACTTAAGCACAAGTGTAGTTTATAACTTTACATGGCATAAAAATCTCAATAATCATAAAATTAGGAGCTGCAGTTCATGTACAGATGCAAAAAATACAGTAAATAATATGTTTGGTACTTATGAAGCACTAATGATCAAATGTTTCACCAGCCTAACAGTATAAATTCCTATCTCTACAGCTCAAGTGAAAAGTTTTTTACTTTAACTTAACTGTCGCTCTTAAAAAAATTTGTTTATAACACCACTCTTGAGAGACCACTGTTGCAAGAGATTTAAATAATCATAAGAATAAAATTGTCATGAGAGACCATGTCTTGAAAGATCACATTTCCATAGCAGAAAGGATGATATCTAGTCTAAAGACAGGTTCCAATGTATACCTGTAGCTGATAATCTGTCCACACATTGGAATTTGGATTGATGTAACAAATTTTATATGGGGCCTCTGTGGCCCAGTGGTTAGCGTGTTTGACTTCAAATCGAAGGGTTCGAGGTTCGAATCTGCGCAGCGCCACTCCGCGGTTGGCCGTCCCTGTTTTTATAGGATGAGACAGTAAAAACCGAGGTCCCGTGTCACAGAAGGTGTTGGCACGTTAAAGAACCCTCTCTGCTCTACGACCAGCAGTGCCGAGCAAAGGCGAAATCTGTCGCCCTTTACTGGCACATGGTGACGTCTCCATATGAGTGAAATATTCTTTAGCGGGTCATTAAACAACAATTCAACAACAACCAATTTAATATAACCATTTTACTGGTAACAATTGTAAATCTATCAACTGAATTCATATGAAAAATTTAAACAATACTGCAAATCTACAGAATATCAATTAAGTGTAGTCCAGTTATCATTACATTCTGGTACCATATCAATTTAGCATGAAGCATATGGTCATTTTGAGGACCACCACAACTTTAATACAAAGTGTTGAATCAAACTTTCGCTATATAACTTTTTTTCCGACATATCACTTAGGTGTGGGCATGATGACATGCTGAGCACATCATGGTGATTAAAATTGAGTGACGTCTGTTGAGATGGCAGAATGAAGAGCCTGAAAGAGATTCCGAATATGCAAGATCCATACATTGTTTGAGATAACTTTTATTTACTTTTTGCTTGCTTCTTTAAATACTGTTTTTTATACAACAAATATTAAAGTCATTGTATTTCAAAATTCAGCAGAGCGTCACGACAAAGCTATTTATAAGCTGTTTGGGGCGGTAATTGACATGTTTTTCAAAAAGATTTACACCGTTATGTGCTCTATCCTTTTACAGTTTAGTGAGAGTATAAGTAACACAGTTATTATTAATGTTATGAATGTGTATCATTAGATATTCTTTATCATTTTCTTTTGATGAAACCGGTAAACTTGAATTCACAAATTCTTGAAACAGAATTGAGTCAAATTCGAAAAGAAAATCAATGACCCTGAAGTCATGCAGTCGAGTTTAATTCCTCAATTATTTCTTTATTTCATGATTTGTAAAATTGCTAAAATGAAACCTTTAACAAATCGAATAAACTTATAAAGCTGCATTTTCTATAACGGGAAGAGAATCATTGCTAGACAAAAGCTTTGCTAATAGAACTCTCATATGTCACACATATTCAACGAGTGAGTTTTAACTTCATGTTCACTGTCAATAATGTTTACTCTGTATCATTTTCATGATTTCACCTGTTCGCCTAAAAATGTCTTTGAAGAAACTTGTTTGCTAAAATAACAATGGGATGAGGATTAAGGATGACGATGGCATGAATTAGGTGGACAGTTAATCCGTGTATTCTAATCCTTTCTTTCAAACATACCTGGCCACGGGTTTTAACATGAATATCGGACTGCTTCACCACGCGTTTTTCCAAACAGGAAAGAGTTATAATCCTCAAATTCTCGTACTTGTCAATAAGAAATCCAAAGTCTCGCGAGATAAACATTATTCGAAGCTCTTCTGACATTATCATACAAATGAGAGAAAATAAGCGTGCGATACGCATAATGTGTTCAGAAACAGCAATTTTGATTGGACGACTGTTTTGGCGATTTATTTGAACAATAATGAGATTTGAAGCTTATGAACACATGAAGAGCGAAAGAAAAATTTTGGAACACATAGACTAGAGCGGTTTTCTTGCGATTTCATCATTAGATCAACATCAATACGACTCAATGTTACGACTTGTATACCGATTACCATGTTTTATTGACAATTTTTAAAGGTAAGACAAAATAACAATTTGGGGTCATTCCCGCTTGTATTACGCTTGTTTATAATCCAGATGTAGAGAGACGGGGCAGGGCAAACGTTATTGACATTGCAAATATTTGATCAGTCCCTCTTAAATTGCAATCTATGAACATATATGTTTTCTTTTCTTATATATAAACTTTGGATCTTTATAATTTCTTTGAAATACGTGTACATAGACTACAAAGAAACTTTGTATTGTAGTTTTTTAACCTCTTTTACTTGGCGCGCTCAGCGCCGTTTTGACACAGTGACTGACAGAGGACAGATCACTGATCAGCATGTCGCGAGTCTCAGCGTAATCGGACGGTCATTTGAATAGGCCTATATTATATGCGAGATGCGGAATGCGGAAACTTTCCAGCATTGTACGAATGATATTTTTACAATTTTACTATATGAACCAAACAGGCAAGGCAACATTATCATTTGTGTTGTAGATTTTTTTAATGAGTTAGATTTCATTTGTGTTGACTTCATTTGCTCATTTTATCATCTCCCTGGACCTTTTTATGTATAATATTCTAATAAGCGAAATAATTTTTATGAATTCGTGAAGAATTAAACCTATCAAGTACCTTAGCACGTTTGTAATATAGATGTCACTAGATCACCTTTTTATGAAAGAATGATTCATCTTCTGACTCTCTTTTTTTTTAATGTCTGAACTTACTAGTTACTGGATATTAATTTACCAAAGGAAGTTCATTAGATAAACAAAGTGTGACATATAATTTTCTAATTCATAAATTCCTTTCTTGTTATTATATGATCATATCCTGGAGGATTAAGGGTATAACAGGTGTCATAATTGCTGTAATTATCTTTGAGGCTCAACTGACCAGTTATAAACAGCTCAAGGGGCGTGTAATTATAATCAACAGCCTCTGGCACAAACTTCTGTAAACAATAATCCATAACCATAACTTTGAAAACTTATAACTCATTATTATTTCACACAGAGAGGAGGTAGGTCACATGTGTAATTAACTGGTTTTGGCAGAATGTCAACCTGTTCTTACTTTTTATATGAAAAAAAGATAATTCAATATTATTAAAATACGCTTAAAGTATTTCTTTTAAAAGTATTATATCTAAGGAATTTTTATGTCAGTTATTTCAATAATATTCTAACTTATCATTTTGATTTTGACATTTTTTTAGAAGACTCATCTTTCACTACAGAATGAAAAATACCAATGATCTGTCATTCATCTTTAAATGTCAAAACTTTAAGCTAAATTAAATAAATATATTACAGGGTTAGCAGACCTCTTATACGTGTATATATCAATTCAAGACTCAATTACATTGTCAAATAAATTGTTCAATTTCAGTTGACCGTATTTTTCATGTTTGGTCTGAAATGTAGCTCTTACAGTAAAGGTCCTTTTTTTACCATTCCAGAAGTGACATGGATGACCATTTGACATTGCCTAAGATACCGTTGAGTGGAGAGTTTGAAAAGTTCCGCTCCTTCAGCACAAGTACTCCAATTACAAACTGGACCAATGAAGGGTGTGTGCCTCAAAGATCACTATCAGTGAGTGTGTGTGATGACAGTGGATATGCAGACTCGCTCACTGACTCTGCGACCAGCATTGCTGGTGCTGATTTTGACACTGTTTCCTGTAGTGTGACAGTGACTCCCGTTGTCCATACTAAGACAACAGCCTTCTCCAATTTCCGAGACAGTAGTCTAGATTCAAGTCCGAGTCCGTTCCGACTGTGTAGTAACTTTCAGCGCCAGGATTCAGTGGAGAGTTCCTGTCATCCAAATAATGGGTCAGAGGTTATTGATTTCCAGTCCATCCCTAAACTAACGTTTGATGACCCAGAGGATAGTGATTTTAGTGAGGTCCAGCATGGCATGCTTGGCTTTGAAGAAAAATTTGACAAAGTTCTGGAAAAACTCTCCTCAAAGGAGCCTGATCGAATGATCGGTAGGAAGATGGGCTTAGAGTGTGTGGATGTCATCAGTGAGCTGCAGAACCGAAGCATGGCAACACTTACAGGGATGATAATGCAATACCTGGACCCCCAGGATCTGTGCAGGTAAATTTAATACCAGTATTGTGGTACCATATCACT
Organism: Pinna nobilis; assembly: GCA_016161895.1. Taxonomy (NCBI): domain Eukaryota; kingdom Metazoa; phylum Mollusca; class Bivalvia; order Pterioida; family Pinnidae; genus Pinna; species Pinna nobilis. Next base: position 5,510 of record JACSZP010010126.1, read on the forward strand.
TTATCACAGTGGAACCTGTTAGGAATTCGAGGGACCATCCCTATAGCTACTGTTCGTAAACATGTGGTACCGCAGTATACATGGTACATTTACATGTACAAGACTACCTGTACCACAGGTACATGTACCGTAGATGTCTGATGGTCTATTATGACAGCCATTTGTTCAATTCATGTTCTACTGTAGTGATGTTGTAGTTGATATTTCAATTCATAAAAAATTATGTGGTATTGTGTATTAGAAGTTTTACATAGATTTATAAATGCATTATGTACAGGTGTTCAGTATTTACATTGGAATTGAAAACTTGAGGATTCCAGTACAATGTACCACCTGACCACAAGTGATTTATAAAGTTTGTACATGTACTAGTAATTTACTCAAAATTGTTATTTATAAGGATATCTGTTACATGTATAACTATAAGGAGACCACATTGGCCTAGTGGTGAGAGTGTTCGACTTTGAATCAAAGGATCCAGGGTGCGAGCCCAAGCCACGCAGTGAATGGCTGTCCCTGTGTTTCGGATGAGACAGTAAAACCGAGGTTCCATGTCTCAGTAGGTGTTGGCACGGTTAAGAACCCTCCCTGCTCTACAATCATGTCATAACTAAGTGCTGAGTGTAGGCAAAATTTGTCACCCTTATGTTCACTGGCACACAGTGATGTCTCCATATAAGTGAAAGATTTTCAATGGGATGTTTAACCCTTTCAACCCCAAGCATCAGAATGGTATGCTCTTTTCTATTGTCTGGACCAGTCTATTTCGGTCTGCGGTGTTGAAATGGTTAACAACAATACAACCAACCAACATGTACAAGCTTTATATTCATACTCAGTTACTGGGACGTAGTGAACTCTGACTGATGACAAAACAGTACAAGTCACCAGTGTGCAATAAAAATCAAGATTTTTATCATGTTATTTGACTTCAAGATATGATTACTGGTAATGAAATGACTAGTAACTACAACAATAAAACAAACTAACACTTTTATATTTTAGATGTAAGTTTCTGATAGGTTAATTACAGCTACTTGTTCACAATAAAAATTGAACAGTATTACATAATGGACAGGTAGATCTATTGCAAAACAACAATTATACACCCTAAGGGTCCAGAGACAGGCTAGCTGGCAGCATCAGATTAAAAGTAACTGTACATTCATCCTGTATTTACAATGTAGCCTAAAGTTAAACACAGGCTCAGGTAAACAGACACCTGGATTTACCTGGCTGTGGTCAATCAGTGCCAGGTAATATATTGCAAATTATGTCAGTGTCAACATTTGCAGTATCATTTATTTAATCTCCTTGCTGTAAGAGTGCCACTAGGTCCATGTCCAGCACTGACCAACAAGGTACAAATATAACCACCAGGATCTATGCACAGAGCTTTTTACTAATTTTGGGAATGTGATACTGGAATTGGAAAAATTGCAGCATTTTGACTCCCCAAAAAAAGATCTTTTGCATGTTATTATAAAATCTGCCCCACTTGACTTGTAAATATCAAAATATATCCATAGTTACCACTTACTATGTTTGTTAATGATGAAAATTACAATACCAATCTAATAGCTACAATTTTTGCTGTTCAGCAACACATAGCCTGAATTTTATTTCAATCTTCATCATTGGGAATTTTGGGCTGAAAAATTGGGGAAAAAATATGATTTGCCATTGCCAAATCAACCCAAATGCAAAAATAACACTGGCTATTAATTTGGCAGCAAAAAACCCCAGATGAACTTATATGTAACATATTTGACGTTGGAATATATACATGTATTAACTACCTGTTTATATGACACATTTAATTTTTGTTTGCATTAGTACTGGTATGATTCTTAAAGCATCACTTATCAACCTTTAATTTTTTAATTCACTTGTAAATGTATGTTTTGTTTACTTCAGAATGTGTCTAGTCAGCAAATCATGGATGTCTGCCTGCAGCTCTAACAGGAAAGCAAACAAATGTAGACTGTCATACCTACAGTTAAGGACCCCATACATCTCTGGAAAGGTAAAGTGATAACTGCTAATTATAACAAAAGTAGAGACGAACCTAAATGTAGACACCATTACCTGATGATCGCATGTTCATTAAGTAACATGAATGTTTTTGTGTCTGAAGTTAAGATAACTGTATGTCATGAACTTACTTGTGTTAAAGATATATTTGGACTCATTTTTCATCTTCACAGAATTAAAAAATTGAAATATCTCATTTGCACCAGCATATAATAAGAGGATTTAGCTGATAAAATACAAAAAATATGCACGCAATATATAGATATTGTGGTTTAAAAAATCAAATATACACGATTACGGGTTGTATTCATTTCCCGCCATTTTGACAGACATGGCCGATGCCTATAAGTAGGGCAAATTATGCTGACAAAACATGTCCAGCACGCACATTTAACCGTTGATTTGACCATTTGTAATGTGTAAATCGCTTAATATATCCATTTGTGCACAATGCCATCGTTATCTCGTGTACGACAAATTTTTGCTAAATGAGTCCAAGTGTACCTGGCTTTAAATTGTTGTTGCATAAGTGTTTTATGCTCATTATATAACATCATTTTCAGTTACATGATTGTTGTATCATGCAGATGCAAACTTAAGAATCTTTACCCAAGTTAACTGGGCTGGGCACTATAAACCTTAAGAATTTACTTAAGTCTGAGAATTTTCTCAACTCCAGCTTCCCAACCCATCAGCATTCAGGATAAATAGCATGAGTTCTCAGACTTTCTTCATAAATATGATGCCAGCTCTAGATCTAGCTTGTTTGTTAGAACCAACATATTTGTCAGACTAGTGAAAAAAGAATAATGGAAATTATTCGACCTCTGAATTTAACCCTAATGAGTAATGTGGATGAGTGTGACTGTATGACCTGTAGGAAATCTCATATTCAAAGCTTAAGCTTAGTCCCACACTTCTATCTACCTTTCCGTTACCTTTCAGGAGAACAATGTGAAAAAGAGACTAGGATCTTTCGACCGGGGACTGACAGACAGCGCAGAAAGACTAGCACCAGTGCAGTGTCTGGGGAGATCCTTACAGCCTATTGCTTCTCCATGTCACGTTGGAACACAAAGAGATATATTTGCACAGGTGAGAACCTGATATGAATTGTATCCTTACTCATTTGCTCCTTTTCATGACCATGTTGAACAAATATTTAACTCATTGCCCCCTGATTCCTCCTTTAAAGGTGTCCTTTCGAGTTAATGAAAATAAGATGAAGTTCAAATCCTGTCACTTAGAAATTTTAGTGTGTATCACATATATACATACTCCTGTCAACTACATGATTGAACCTATATCTGTGGTGCGATATTTGGAAATGCATGTATAGTTTACTGTTATTAACTAAAATAGTGCTCAGGTTGCTCAGAAAATTGCAAAAATAGCAATTGGCGCTTACTGGGGACAGACTCCGATAATCTTGTCTACATTTATCTTAGAACCTGTTAATTGATAAAAATAGCAAGAAAAAAATCAGGAATTTTACAAAATGTGTTTGGCTCAGTTTTTATATGTAGCCATTGTAGGTACAAGGTATTTCAGTTTTCATCACATTGATTTTGTTGAGGGAGGTCGTCATCCATGCTTTTCCTCTGCAGGAAAATTTAACAATCTCTCTAAATAACACAGTCCAAATTGTACATATATACATCCTCTTGTTTTGCAGGTTGCAGATTCCCTGAAAAATGACGAACAGTTAAAAAAGTGTCCCAAGTGTCAGTCCCCCTCCAAGGTCTTCCCTGTTCAAGAAAGGGGGAGGTGTCAAAACTTCAAGTGTTCCTTTGACTATTGTGTGAGGTGTTTCAATGGCTTTCACGGGTCACGGTCTTGTACATCGATGTCAACAAAAAGAGCAAAAACGGACTCAATATGTGGAAGGAAAAGTAAAAAGAACTTGCGTCGATTATGACAACACTGACATAAAGTAAAGTGCAATAACAGTCANNAAATGCTGCATTGTCAGGATCAGAGCAGCACAGATTGACATCTAGGAAAGGAAAGGGTACGCCCTGGAAATCAACAAAGAATTGAGAAAGTGAGACCAAGATTATACATGGACAGGTGTTGGAAACTTCCCGACTGATCTCAAAATTTTCCCTCCAATTTCTTTGAGGAAGTGGCACTAAGTGTCAAGCCACATACAAGCGTTATGAGTTTTTAAAAATTGAGGGTTCCGGAAGAGTGCCATTGTTCCAGTGGATTGTTTTTATTACTCGGTGTGTTCATTTTCATGTTTTTAATTATACACTTTGAGAGAAAGAGTGAGAGATTATTTTTTTTATAAAATGTTATTAATAATTATAGATTTATTGACGTTATTTTTATAGTTTATATCAAATGCATTCAAGCCAGTATTAAAACCACAGTTGTGTTCAAGAGAAGAATCTCATTTGAAAATTTTTTGATTCATTTTGATATCACTGACATTCATTTTCAAACAATATGTCTGGTGCTTAAAAACAGATCAGATTTACTCACATCAAATATCAAACTAACAGTTATTATTTTTCTATTTTTCATCCTGTACTGTATTACAGTAAATGTAACGATTCTTCTTTACTTTGCCACTAATTCATCACCAATTTTACCATTTCCATTTATCTTCTCTCATTACTCATTGGATCATAGTGCAAACAATCTTGTTAATCATCAGTTTCAAAATAAGAAATACTACTCAGGACTGGGCACCATAAAAATTTAGAATTTACTTAAGTCTGAATAATTTCTCAACTCCAGCATACTGAATTCTGATTGGATGAGAAGTTGAAGTTCAGACTGAATTCTGATTAGATGAGAAGTTGAAGTTCAGACTTAAGTAAATTCTTAAGTTTTAGAGTGCCAAACCCAGCACTAGTAAATACTCTTACTCATCAGTTATGAATATAGACTTGGTCATCATCATTTTTCATCAATGTCATACTTTATGCCATAATTCTTGTTCATCGGTTAGACAGTCTCAGACATAATACTTTTCATCAATGACATTTTCATATTCTAAATCATCATTCATTATTCAATACTGATTCATTCTCAGTTATCATCATTATTCACCATTAAATATCTCTTAGACATAATCATTGTTCACCTGTAATTCACTCTCAGACATTATTTATCATTTATTCACTGTCATCTTCATTATTCACCATTAGATCACTCTCAGTCATCCTCATTATTCACTGTTAGTTCACTCTCAGTCGTCATCATTATTCACCATTAATTCACTCTTTGCATCATCATTATTCGCCATCGGTTCACTCTCAATCATCATTACTCACCATCAGTTCACTCTCAATCATCATTGAATTCAACATTAATTCACTCTCAATCATCATTACTCACCATCAGTTCACTCTCAATCATCATTATTCACCAAAATGATAATTCACAATCATAATTATTATTCACCACTAAGCTTAATTCATCATTATTCACCATTAAATTACTATTAGTCATCATCATTTTTCACTATTTATTCACCCTCAAACAACATAATTCACTATTTGATCACTCTTAGTCATCAAACAAGGGAGGTAACAATAATAATTGGAAAAGGGGAATTAACTCCTTCACTCCAACCTCAACATTTGGATTGCCCAAATTTTTCATTTAAGGAAGAGTGTATTATTATCAAGGGGTTAATGAATTAAAAGTGCCTTATATCTATTGCATTTGCTTCTAAACCAGTTTTATGACGGAATGTGATGAATTCATTGATGTCATCTTCATTTATACATTCACTTTTTTTTTGCTGACATGACAACAAATGAAAAAAAAATGTTTTTAATAAGGGCATAATCGGTAAAGAAGAACAGTGACCCAGAGTACAGCTAACCGTCAAAAGCTTTTTAGCTTAGATTGATATTCCTTATGCAAATTAAGGAAATGGGATTTGTTCTACTGTATCTTGGGCTGAAATATATAAATAAATGATTACATGAAAATTTATTACAAGACAGGTTTTATAAAACTAAAGAATGTGAAAGCTTGAAAAAACTTTAACTTTTTCTACATACAAGAATTTTATTGGGATGAATTTGGTTATTTTCATCACATCCTTACATTTTGGATGTTTTTATCTTAATTTAAAACTTTGAGACTTTTATTGCAAGAGAAAGTGTACAATTTGATGGTTAATCAAATTTTGGGGCCTTACAATTTAGTTTGTAAAACTTGCAAGAGTGTGAATGTTGGTGTGAAATGTACCTTGTACATTTATAATGAAGTTGTAAGAAGTGTACAGTGCATGGAGAAATGCTTAGAGACAATGAAATTGTCAAAACTGAGATGAAAAAATAAATATATATATTTTGAAATTTTGTTTCTCAGTATTTCTTTTACACTCCATTCCTTAAAGTGGTTATGTCCTGTTTCTAAATTGACACCTCCGCTGGTAGCGAATTTACATAAGCAGCTGCGACTTTTTT
>JACSZP010010144.1:0-19033 GCA_016161895.1 Pinna nobilis
ATCGGCGGCGGGCGTATGATGTGCCCTTCAATGGGCTCTTGTTTCATATTTACGGCTTCTGTTTCTAAACCACGGCAGAGATTTTGATGAAAATTGGCAGGGTTGAAGTACTCATAGTCCTCTTCAATTGTTGTTGTATTTCGGTTGGATCCACCCAGGGATGGAAAAGGGGCGGGGTCAAATAGGGCGGGTTCCTTCCTTTGAGAAACTTCTTCTTTAGAGGGGCTGCATAGAATGAAAAACTGAATGCATTTGTGACTTTTCAGCTGATGTCTTTAATTCCTGTTTATGCTGGTATTACTCAGGTGAGCGTTATAGGCCCATTTGGGCCTCTTGTGATTGAAAAAGTATCTTGTGTATCTCTGAATAACCCTGCATCTTGTAGAATCAAACCAAATCTAATTAAGACACGTCTTCAATGTGTTCCTCTCTTGACGCTCTAGTGAAACTGCGTTGAGAGGGTAAATTCCATGACCTTTCAAAGCTGTGGAAAAATACCGGTCCCATCAGCAAAAGGAAGGAGTGCCAGGGGTGATACAGATAGTTTGGGAGTTTATTTGAAAAGCTTGGTCATGCCACCATGCTATAAGAGCCTGTGGAGAACACTGTAACAGTGTTCTGTACAATATTACGTAGGTTTGCAAGTGTAGATGTCCTAAAACTCAACAACTTATGAAAACTTGGAACAAATGTCTATCAAATAAATGTGCATACTTGTAGTTCTGGGTCAACTCTTTAATGACACATCATGCCACTGATACTACCACAAAATGATAAAAATTTTAAGAAATGCAACCATCTGCAATGGTTGCCATAAGCCAATTCATATTAAAATGCTACATAAAGCAATATATTGATTATAATGTAGTGAGGAGTTGAAGGGGATGTTAATAGCACATTTAATCAATTTTGAAATGTAATGTATATGTGTGCTGGGGTTTAGCTTTTAGCCCACCATCAGTTTTGTCCATGGTCCATGGTACTTCATCTGTGGTCTGTCGTCTGTCCTTAAACAATTCCTGTTATCACTACCGGTATTTATTATAATGTAGCCAAGGCCAAGGGATCATTCTCACATTTTTCATGGAGGTTCCCCTATGGGTCTAGTTTTGCATGCCACTTTGGAATTGATTCAGCAAGAATTGGGGGCCCAAAGGGGAACTCTGGTTTTAAAAATTCAATTCGGTTGTCACTATTTCTGAGAAAGTAATGAAGGTATCTTCATCAAATTTTGCATGTAGGCTCCCCTTGGGGCCCATTTTTCATTGGATCATTTTGGAAATGATCCAAAAAGAATCGGGGCTCTAAAGGGGGGTCTCAGGTTTTAAACAGTACAGTAAAAACATTTCTGGTTGTAACATTTTTCTGCATGTAATGTTTTCATTTTTAATACCCGAATAGTTGCCCATATAAACCTATGTTAAAATATATGCATATAACGTTTCTGGATATTACGTTTTTTTTTATTTATAACGTATGAAAATTGAGGTCCCAGTACAATAATATAATCGTCTGTAACGTTTTTTCCTAGTTTGAATGGTTTCAACACATGGTGAATTAACAAGCAAACACCTGAAAATGTGTTCGATTGACCATAGGGAATACCCGGCCCTACAAAAATAAAGCCTGACGTGTATTTCTTAAGTAAAAACTTTCTCACAGATGTTGATCATATACATTTGAAAAGATTAGCTTCAATTAATCTCACATTCGTCCCTCTCAACACAATATCACCAATTTTTATCAACTTGCTTTTTAAACGTTTTCCGGATGTAACGTTAAATTATTTGTGTCCCGAGCAAAACATTATAAACAGGTTTTACTGTAAATCCTGTTATCCTATTTCTGAGAAAGTAATGAAAGGATTTTTGTAGTTTTGTTTAGTGTGCCAAATTTTGGACCTCATTAGAAAAAATTGGAGCTCCAAAAGACTGGAAATTAAAGTAGAGAGACCATTTGTGTAAAGCATATTCAGAACTTTTTAGCTGAGGTTTACAAACGGAAGGCTAAAGATCTGACGGAGCATTAAAGCAGGGCTCACCCTGGACTCAGAAAATTGTTAGCCAAAAAATTAGCCAACCAAGATTTGTTTTAGTCAACGGATGATTTTATTAGCCAGTATGTGAAATATTTTTGATAATTTACATAGAGATGATAGACTTACACCTGCTAGCAACTTGAGGCATTATTACCTATATATTTTTAAGCATCTCCCTTTTGTTCCTTGACTTTCATTGCTAAATTTTGTTTTAGCACTTAGGCTTAACATATTTGAACAACAATCAAATCATTTACCCAGCAAAATAATGTTAGCCATAAAATTAGCCAATTGCAATTATTTTTAGCCAATTTCCACAAAAACTATTTAATGGTTAAATTGGCTACCTACAGGATGAGCCCTGATTAAAGATATCATTAATCTAATACCATGGCCAAAAATAAAAACTACAAATAATAGTCTACATGATAACATATAATACTGGAGATAACCTATAAAGTAACCAAAATTCCAATAAAAACGAGGGATGAATTCAGGTGTTCTGGAAGGGTAAAGAACTCCTCCATGCACAGCACATGTTAATGAACTTGTTAGTTTAATTTTCTTTTTCTCTTTTTTCTAGGTGATAGCCTTACATGGATAAGACACATCAGAGTCAGGATGAAGTAGATGGGCAGGACATGTCAGAGAGGAATGTCTTTGCAGATTTGGCCCACCAGTTTGGGTCACCAGGGGAGATAATCAGTACAGACTTGAGTGGAATCCCAGTACTATCTAAGGAACAGGTCACCAAGGCTTCATCTCTTAAAAGCAACAGTGTATATAGTTCACAACCATCAGTTGTCAATGGAGAAAAGAGTTTGGACAGTGGGTCTATTGTTGATTCAGAAAACACAGAAACTGTAGATTTAGAACAAAAGAACAAAAATGAGAGTGAAGAAATAAGGCCAGTGGACCATATCTCTAGTAACTGTTTGCCTGGGGTAGTTAATACTGTGGGCAAAGATCAGATACCAGAGGACGGGGATATTGAATCATCAGCCGGCACAGTATCAGAATCTAATGGCCAGTTTGTAACAATAGAAGCAGAGTCATTAGATGAGAGAGCACAAAGCACTAACCTAGTACAAGCAGAATCAACAAACCTACTGAAAAGCTCTTCAGACATATCAGGCAGTAAGGATAGCATTGAAGGAGCATCAACAAAACCTGATAAGGAGCAAACATCAAGTGAAGCCACCCAGTCCAAACAAGGTACAGAATTAGACCAAGGTAAGTACTGTAAAAGAATTAACCCTCATAGAAGGAAGGGTATATTGCTTTGCCACTGTCACTAAGTTGGTAGATCAGTTTGTACACCTACCTTTTCCTTTCATCGTTTCTGCAACAGATGCACACAGTGTTACGGATATGGAATTTTGCATACAGGTACTTGTACATCATTAGAATATCTAACAAGTTTTCATTTGGTTACCATCTAACAATTTTTGACAGAGTTTCATCCAATGAACTTAGAAAATTTCTAATACCGTATAACCGGTTTTTTCTGCGATACGAAATTTTTGCGATATGGGTAGTCAAAGGTCATATATTTTTTTTTGCGATTTCAATTTTTGCGATTTCATGATGTCCATATATATACTGGCAAAGGACCTATTCTCACCAAGTGCCAATTATCGCGACCTCATTTTTTTTTTGGTACTTGGCGAGAATTGGTCGGGAACCAGTACCGGTATTTGGCGTAGGCCTATTCGGTCTCATGAAGATTGATTTCTACAACACACCACTTTTACTGAAGTACTACCTCAAGTACTGTGAATAGATGTACATCCGGTACTAAATCTATGTAAAGGCTGAACAAATTTCAACCGTGACAGGAAATATAACTGATGTCAAAATCAGCCAAGTCCTTCCGTCCGCCATTACTGATGCGCCAATATCTAAGCGAGATAACTCCAACCACCCATGCAGATCCGCCGATATCTAAGCGAGATAACTCGCACCGGTCTAATACAAACTATATACATGTAATAAAATGTTAATACATTGTACAATTTTATTCAACTGATTTCATCATACAGATAATTAAAACAGTAAACAAAAACATAACATAAAAATTAAGAAGTCATGGAAATTAAGAAGTCATTAATATTACAGATAAGAAATCATAAAAATTATCAAGAAGAAGTCATGAAAGTTAGGAAGTCGTAAAAATTAAGAAGTCATGAAAATTAAAAAGTTGTTAACATTGTGTTGCAAAGTTGTTAAGATATGAAATAAAACAACAGGAGTCTGTGGAAAAATAAAACACCAGAAGTCTAAGAAAATTCGTAATCCAACACCTCTGCTATACCGGCTTTTTCAAATCCTTTGAAAACAAGTTTTCTGTCCGACCTGATATCGGAGTGAGCGTGCACTAGCCAATCAGCTGCCAACGGCTTTAAAACAGACAATCTCAAGTCCACAGGTTCTAAGTTGTCTTGAGTTTTACCACTATCGATCTGTTTAATGATCTGAGTTGCATACCAAGTCTGAAACCTTTCTTTCATTTTATCTTTTATTATTTTCTGTACAGTCAAATCCATAGGTTGTAGTCTATCAGTGCATGAAGCAGGAACGAACACTATGCACACATAGTTCTTTTTCAGATCACTTATAAATGTTTCCCCCATCTGTGCCCTAAACACGTCAAAAATACACAATGCTTTCTGAGATTCATGGAAACCTTAGTCTCTTTTTCGTTTTTCGCATGTGAGGAACTAAAATTTTATTAGTATACTCAGTCTGAGTAATTTCATTAGCCCAGTGATTAGGACTTTGTGTAACATCCCACGCTAAAGGAAAATCATACTTGGGATGACACGCCTGAGTGGCTCCCTGGTAAATTACCTGTGCCGGGATAAACTCTCCCGTTAGAGTACCTGTAAAATAAAAATCGATAGTTTAGAAAACAATTAGCTACTGGTATTAGAGTGCACGATATCGTTTGTTCATTGGAGAGCTATATTTGCCTTTTATACTAGTTTTTAAAAGCGAATAGAAGGTGTGATAAACTTACCAGCAAAAACAGCTGTAACTTGGCGCTTATCGTCTAACCCGACAATGGGGATTTTCTTCGTGCCTTTGACCTCCATTGTCCAGTTTGACACAGAAACGTAATTAATGCCTGTATGATCCGTATTACAAATGAGTTCTGGGGGGATATTGTACTCCTGCACAGCATTACAAATGTTCTCTAGAAAGTCTGACTTGAGCTGGTTGAATCTTTCATCAGTAATGGGTGTTTTCGCCGTACAACTGCCTCGTCGTTTTACGAAATTCATTCTTGTCAGCAGAGAGTATGCCCAAGATTTCGTAAGGGTAATAGGACCACCATTGTCTGACAGCAGCTGCTTGTCCTCAGATGTTACAAGTCCTAATCTGACTGCCCTAACTATAGAGGTGTTCACGACGGCCCCTGAATTCCTCAAGTTTGATACATAAAGTTGAACTTGTCCGTCAAGTTTATCTCCCAGTAAAGTTTTTCGGCCACGTTTTTGGGGACATAGTTCAGTTACGGCACATGTATCGATTTCGGAAAAATCTAGTTTCCTCTTTGTGATAGTGAATTCCTTTTTATATGAATCTCTGAAAGTGCGGACAGTAGATTCTTTTAACTCAGGAAATTCTGTCGCATATTTTCGTAGTGTAGGGGTAGGCCCATTTTCCAGAGCGTACTTGCCTATTCTAGCGCGGTCGCTGGGTGAAAATACTGCATATTTCCCTCTTTTCTTTTTTTCGCTTTGTGGAGTTTGTGATTTTTCCAGCACTTCGCTTACTCTGGTGTTGCATTCAGTAATTGATCTTGGACTTAAAGAATCTGACAGCGGTCCATTAGGATTTGGTAAAAGTCCATCAGACCCATCAATTTTTTTCACAAAGCGTAAAATAGACATGTCTGCAACACTAACATTCAACAACTGACGAACAGAATTTGTATAGGTGAGTAGATATCAAGAATGAACAAAGGGCGGAAGGTAAGAAGTTTACGTACATGCGTGTAAGTGAATCAAATTAGTGGGAATTTTTGGTGGATCTAATATTTTTAAACTTTGCGTTTTTAATTTTTGCGATTTTACCGCTACCGCGAAATATCGCGAAAATTGGAGAACCGCAGAAAAAACCGGTTATACGGTAGTTCATATTGCCATTAAATATCTTTGCAAAGGGTGCATGTATGGTATTGCGTCTGTTCACAATATTAAGTTTTTCAAGGCCATTATAACGTTGTACTCTCTACATGGATTTGAATGATATTTCACAGAATTCTACACCAGCCTTTTACAGGGAAAACACCATATATGTTGTCAGTTTGTTTGGGCATGGCAACATATACGTCGTCTTATACAGTGGAGCCTCGTTTATCTGGACACTTGTGTTCCCAAGTAAATTTTCCAGATGTAAAAAGGGCCCAGATTACTGAAACATATCCATCATAATAGCCAATACAATTTGACATTTTTGTTACAGGTCTGGGGCCTCCGTGGCCAAGTGGTTAGCATGTTTGACTTTGAATCGAAGGGTCCGGGGTTCGATTCCCGTAGCACCACTCCGCGGTTGGCCGTCCCTGTCTTTCGGATGAGACAGTAAAAACAGAGGTCTCGTGTCACAGTAGGTGTTGGAAAATTAGGGGGCGTTTTTAACGTTAATTTAACGCCCTTCACCGGCACACGGTGACGTCTCCATGTGAGTGAAATATTCTTGAGTGGGACGCTAAACAACGCAACAACAATGTTACAGGTCTATGTAAGATCTAATGATGTCTGGCGTCAATATCTTTTTAGGATATATTGTTCTTATACAGCACTTCAGCTTAATAAATAAATCTGTTTCTTGTGAAAATGTAAAAATTTATTTGACCTATATGCCCTTTTGAGCTACAGTCTGGTCTCTTAAAAATAAGTTTAAATAAGTTAGACTTTATTGCCTATGTGGATAAATATTTCAGTTATTTTTCGTTGCTTGATGGTGTGTCATGATCTTGAATCAAGGAAAAAAATAAAAAAACTGATAAAAAATGATAGGCCTCTATATTCAGCATTTTATTTCATATTTTTTTTCTTCTTTTTTGAAGATATAACAGAAACAGGTAGCAATATCGCTGAAAGCAGAGAAGGAAAAACTGGACTTGAATCTACACCACAGGAAGTAACCAGTCTTACAAGTACACCTGCTCCATTAAGTAACCCAGAGAAAAACAAGGCAAGTAATAAAAACAAAAGAGCCATGGTTTTACTTCACTTTACATGTGATACATGTACTTACCTCAGTAACAACCTATATGGATTTTCCTTGTCTTGTAGCTCAACTTGACCACAGAGAAATCTTCCCTCTATGGACCCCTTCTCTGGCGCGTATGCAAAATACCATGCCCTTTTTATCTGTGTGACGTGCTACCTTGGATCAGCAACCATTTTTATATATACATGCACAATAATTCCAACAAATGAAATCTCATCCCTCCCATGAAAATAACCCCCCAAACTTTGATGTATGTTTAAACAGGCATCCTGAAATAATTGAAACTGGGGTACATCATTTATGTGTACAGGGGGGGGGGGCCAGGTGGCGTAGTAGTTAGCATGTTTATCTTCTTATCAAAGGGTCGGGAGTTGGAGCCCGAGCCAGGGAAAGGTGGGTCATCCCTGTCTTTTGGATGAGTCCATAAAACAGAGGTCCCTTGTCACAGTAGGTGTTGGCATGGTGGTACTACCCCCCTCCCCTTCACCGACAAACAGTAACATCTCCATATAAGTGAAAGATTATGTGTGTACTGTCAATAGATATATGATAGAATCATCTTTTCATTGGTTATCAAAAATAAGTTTTTTCTTTTATTTCTATTTGTTTACCATTTCTTAAATTCATGATCACAACGTGATATAGTGCTATGATCCAACTCCTGTATCCAGCCAGATGTGTCCGAGCAGCAGTGCAGATTTAACACTTAACTTGCACAATTTGTTCATGCTTGTGACAAAATTACTTCCATATCTGAACAAATGACAAATCTTTTATGTCATAATTAGCTTGTTATGTATATAGCTCATTTGTTTCATATCAAAACTTTTTAAATAGTTAGGGGGGCTGTGGCCTAGTGATTAGTGTGTTCCACTTCAAATCAAGAGGTCTGGGTTTCGAGCCTAAGTCATGTCACAATTGGCTTTCCCTGTCTTACAGATGAGACTGTAAAAAATAGAGGTCCTGTATCACAGTAAATGTTGGCACGTTTAAGAACCCTCCCTGCTGTATGGCCATAAGTGCCGAGCATAGGCAAAATTTGTTGCCCTTCCCCGGCATACGGTAATGTCTCCATATATGTGAAGTTCTTGGAAAGGGACTTTAATCAATAATACATCCAACCAAAATAGTAATTGGCACTGCTGCTACACTTATTTAAAATATAAATGTGCTCATATTTGGGTCCATATCATTGCACCTAAGTATTGTGCTATTTTATGTATCAAGATACTTTGAATAATTTTTTTATGTGAAGTTAAGTCACTTGATTGATTCCATTTTTGTCCAATATACTGCTCAAAGATCTTTCAAATGAAGGTGTCAGCATATATACAGTTTACTCTCGTTATACCACCTCCTTTTGTTTTTCCAAAATATCGTGTCTTAAAGAATATGGCGATAGGTTGCACTCACTAAAGATATTGACTGAAAATTAATGTTATTTGGTTATGGCTTTTTTATTTTACTTGTTAGATAACCTGAATTCTTGTAAAAATTCATAAATAGTACGGTATATGTATTTGTTATCAGAACAAAAGAAAAAATAAATCTGTATCTCAAATGATCAACCAGTTTAGTAGCAAGTCCGATCTATCTATGTTCATTGGCGATACTATCGAGAGAAACTCGATGGGTTTTTTAAGATTTGGTTTGAAAATGCAGTGACGGTATGCGAATATGGTGGTATGCGAATATGGTGGTATGCAAATATGGCGGTTTAACAGGAGTAATTAATAGTTGTAAATCCGTTCTTCAGAAATTTATGGCGGTTAATCGGGTGACGGTATATCAAGAGTGGACTGTACTATTGAAGAGCTTCAAAGTTTGGCCAAGAACCTTTGAGCAGTGAGGTTTTTTTAACTCTTTCACCCCTAAGTGTCAATGTAGTATGCTCTTTTCTATTGTGTCAGACCAGTCCATTATGGTCTTGTTGTTGTTGCGTTGTTGTTTAACGTCCCACTCAAGAATATTTCACTCACGGAGACTTCACCGTGTGCCGGTGAAGGGCGACAAATTTTGCCTGTGCTCGGCACTGTTGACCGTAGAGCAGGGAGGGTTCTTTAACGTGCCAACACTGTACTACTGTGATACTGGACCTCGGTTTTTACTGTCTCATCCAAAAGATAGGGACGGCCAACCGCGGAGTGGCGCTGCGGGAATTGAACCCCGGACCCCTCGGCTCGAAGTGGAACACGCTATCCACNNCGAAGTGGAACACGCTATCCACTTGACCACGGAGCCCCCCCCCCCCCATTACGGTCTGCAGTGGTGAAAGGGTTAAACAAGCAGACTGTTACGTTGAACCTTGGTTCTCTCTTTTCCCGTTCCAAAGACAGGAAAAGCCACCTGCATCTGCTATATATAGGTCCCGTGTCACAATAGGTGTTGCCTCATTATAGAACCCTCCCTGCTCTACGGCCAGAAGTGTCGAGCATAGACATAGGCACACAGTGATGTCTCCATATGAGTGAAATACTCTTGAGTGGGACGTTAAATAACAATACCATACCATACCATATAATGATACCATAGTACTTCTAACTATGAAAAGAAAGACAAAAACAAGAACACAAACACAAGATTAGTGCATGAGTTTTCTTTCTATTCTAATAATGTTGTCTATTATTTTCAGGGTTCAGAAATGCCCTCTACTACTGATGGACCAATATCTTCAGAGCATGCCAGTGATGACGAGGAATCTCTGGCACTTATTATTGATGTGCCAGATCCATTTACAGAGAGCAACTTACAGACCAGTGTAAGTACAGACATACCAGATCCATCCACTGAGAGCAACTTACAGGGTGCAAACCAGACCAGTGTAAGTACAGACATACCAGATCCATCCACTGAGAGCAACTTACAGGGTGGAAACCAGACCAGTACAAGTACAGACATACCAGACCCATCTACTGAGAGCAACTTGGAGGTTGCAGAGCAGACCAGAGCAAGTACACCAGAGGCAGAGAACGACTCTGGTACTCAAAATAGAGAAACTGTTGTTGAGGCAAATAAGACAATGCAGGAACTGCAACCAAGTCGGAGTAAAAGTTTGAATGAGAAGAAATTTGAGACTGACAATACTATTGAAATACTTGAAAAACTAGAGGAATATCAGCAAGTTGTTCAAAACCAGGAAAACAAGGAGGCCAATAATAAAGAGGATGAAGCAGAAGATAAAGAACCAATGTCTGAAGCTGAAAGCTCCTCAGGTCTGCCTTCTGTTACTGAAGTAATATTAACTGAACCTGGAAATGGTGAATCTGTGCCATTAAAAAAGAAAGAGGCTGACAGTGTAGAAGAAATTGAAAACCTACTTGAAGAGTTTGTTAGATCATCTGGTTCATCGAACAGTGTAGGAACAACAGAAAACAGGGGCATTGAAAAAGTGGATAGTTTGAATGATGACCAGGTTAAAAATACAAATGTGCCAAAGGAATGTTCCAGTCATGACACTAAATCCCAAGAGCAAAATAATGAAAATGAAAGAAATGGAATAGAAATTGTGAATGTAAATGATTCATCAATGACACCCAAAGCTAGTTGTCCCCCTGGAGAAGCAACTGCTCAGCCCCAGGTAAATGCTAGTCAGCCAATAAAAGCAAAAACATCAACTGAGGCTGCATGGTCAAAAGTGGGGATGAAGAGATGTTCCTATTGTATTTTTACCACAGATGAACAGTCACTATTAGATGCCCATATGTCTGGATGTGGCAAGAAATATGCAAAGCGTGAAACAATAAATTTGAAATACAAGGACGGTAGATATGGCTGTCAGAATTGTCTCTACGCCGTTATCAGTCGGAAAAAATTTGAGGAACATGTTGCGTTTCACCTTCGCTCAGACCCTTACATCTGTTTAACATGCATGATAACTTACGAGTCGAAGAAGGGAATAGAAAATCATGTGAAACAGAATCATGGCTCAGAGGAAATGGTGAAATGTGGCTTAAGAGGATCAAAGAAGATCAACAACATTGTAGAAACTTTACATAATCTTGGCGAATATTCATTTCTTGGAAGACCTCTTGATCATAAAGTTTTGATGTCGATGGTTGACCAAAAGGATAAACTTAAAGTGCCACACTCACAAGCCTCAAGTGATTTGTCAAAGAAGCACAATGAAAATTCAAAACTGAGTACAATATTATCCGTGCCAAAAGTTCCAATATCAAAACCAATCCAGGCTCCTAAAGAGAGAAGATCAACTTCTGCATCGTATGCTTCTGCAGCTAATGAAAAGAAATCTGTCAATCCAGTTCCACCAATCCAAAACCAAATTCCACTACCTGTGCAGACAAATTCTATTACAAAAACTGTCATAGCAAACCCCAGTCCCATCATACTTATACCAGTAACAATGCCAACATGCAATGTAGTTGGATCAAGGACTGTGATGGCACCAGCCCAACTACCTGGTACCTTCACATTTCAGACTCCAAATGGACAAGCACCACAGAGACTTGTTCCTATGACACAACCAAGGCCTGGACAATTTGTCAGTATTTCTCAATCTGGTTTGGTGACAAATGGTAGTAAACCAGTTCAAGGACAAGTTTCAGTTTTAAGTCAGCCAGCAGCAAGATTTATACTAGTGCCTGAAACTCGACAGGTTACTCCAACCAGCACCCCAGCCACTCAGATTGCTGGCAATATACCCACCCATTTGCTGAGTGGTGGTGCAACACACCTTGTTGCTTCCACTGTACCAGGAAATATGATTTCAACTACCACTGGTGTACAAGAGCGACAAATGGAAGCAGGCAGGTCATTATTACAGCAAATCAACCAAAGGCCTCTACCTCCTTATAAAGGACTGACAACAAACCAAGGTGCAGCAAGACCGAGATCTGAAATAAACAAAGGAAATATGGTTGCACAGAACCCTGTACCAAACATCTTGAAATCCAGCTATTTGATCAAATCTGGAACAGTAACACCAAAAACTGTATCCGATACTCGTGACCCAAAATACACACAGTCAATTTTAAATGCTGAAAATTTCCAAGATTTAGGAAAAGAAGGAATTCTTGCAACTTCATGTGTGATGACCCAAGACAATACAAATGCAGGAAAGAAGTTATATTTCCGGAAGTCTGGTGCCTTGTATTCTTGTGATCATTGCAATGTGGATACTGTGTCAGAATCAGCCTTTAAGGAGCATGTATGGAATCATTTCCATATCATACAGAAGATATGCACGAGTTGCACAGAGGACACTTACAGTACTGATCAAATTTGTAAGGATGTGGTGAAAGTTATGACGGGATTACAAGGTACAACTTCTTATGCAGGGAATAGGAAAGAAGAGTCTGATGCAGGGAATAAGAAAGAAGAGTCTGATGCGGGGAATAGGAAAGAGGAGTCTGATGCTAGGCAAAGAAAAACCGAAATCTCAAAAGATCAGATTGTCTTCATATCAGATGATGAAGGTGATGAAAGTGTCCCTCAAACAAATGCTGATGCAGAGATACCTACCACTGTGTATGAACAGACTTCTTCTTCACCCGAGAAGGATAAATTACCTGAAGAGGATAGCCCTTTAACTATAAAGATAGCAAATACTTACAGTCTGAGCACAGATCCGGGTAAATCTGACAAAGATACATTCAGTGTACAAAGCAATGATGTTTGTACTGAGGAAACAGCAAGCAGTGAGACAGAAGCTGGAAGGTATGTGGTGGAAAGTGCTGCTAGTACTGAAGAAGGAGGTTCTTTGGACCTAGTAAATGCTATTGACAAAATTATTGACAGTTCTTATGAGAAAAACAAACAGCATGAAAACTGTATTTCTGAGAACACTGCTATACAAGCCAGTTACCCGGTTGGTGACATTTTACAGGAAATGTCTGGATTTCAAGCTACAAGCTTTGACTCTGGGACCAAACAACTAGAAGATGTTAAACCAGCACTTGCAATGGCAAGTTTTTATCAATGTGGCTTCAGTGAATGTGGTTTTGCTGCAAGAACATCTTCAGAATTCAGAGATCACCTATCATCAGTGCACAGTGGAGCTGAATTTTATGTTTGCGCACATTGTGGACATAAAAGTTACACAGAAGATTGTCACTGTAGGCATATGCATTTTCATACTAGGCCACAATCTGGATGTCTATTTAAATGTTGTGATGGATGCAGGTTCGGAACAAACATTCTTACTCATTTTAGAGAGCATCTTGAAAAGATACATCCTAATTTGATTTCATACAAATGCTCATCGTGTTGTCAGACTTTTGCACTAATAGATGAACTGATCCAGCATTGTGAAGCAAATAAACTGCGGTTTATTCTGTGTCCATACTGCACAGTGAAAGATACGAACAGGAGGATGCTACTTCAACACATTTCAAGCGCACATCCAGGAAAGCCAAGACAGATAACTGTCACATCTCAGCTGGTATGCCAAGACAGAGCAATGAATTCATATGTTGCACCTATGATTGTCCCTCCAGTGGCTGTAGCTCCATTAGAACAATCTGACGATAACACATTGCAGGAAATTAAGATCAAAGAGGAAGAAATAGGAATTTCAGCTGCTCCTTCTTCTGATGCAAGACAAGACATTGATGTAAGGTTACAGGAGAGTGAAACAACTCCTCTAGAGAATAATGATATGAATGATATAAGTGAAGACATTTTGACAGATGGCAGAGAGATGGGGACAAATGATACGGTGGTAAATGATGATACTGTGGTCAAATCCAAATTAGGACCCAACGCCTTTATAAGGTGCTCTAAATGTTCATATCTTGCCACAGGTAAAGTGATCTTGAGAAAACATATGGCATCTCATCAAAGAGATACAGAGAGGAATCATACATTCAAATGTCCACTATGTTCCTCCGGATCTGATTCATATGGACGCTTTGTAAAGCACATGAACTTACATGAGGGCAACAACAAAGTTAAGATCTACATGTGCGCTCATTGCACATATCACACTAACATCAAGCACAAAATGACTTCTCATGGAATGAAAAACCATCATAGCTGTGTTGCAGATATAGATTATGCAGTTCGATGTTTAAAGGTCAGGGTTAAAGCATACGAGTGCAACAAATGTGAGTATCTTACAAAATTTCAACCTGACTTTGTAGCTCATATGAAGAAACATGGAGAAACTATGGAACAAACTGAAATTGTAGCAGCTGAAACAACTAGTGGTGCAGGCTTTACTTCAGAAGACGGTGACTCTAGTCACATTGATGGCTTACAGAAGAGATTCGCTTGTAATCAGTGTGAAAAAAGTTTTAGCAAATGCTCTCGACTTAGATCTCATCTAGTTGTACATTGTGAACATTCAGACACTGAAATTTGCATATATAGGTGTGCTTATTGTGGATATTCTTCGACATCAAAACAGTGGCTTGCTTGGCACAATAACCAGAGGCACCCAGGTAAATTGGTTCGTTTGAAAAGGAAAGTAGAGACAGTATTACCATCTAAATTACAAGCACAAGCGAGTGACAGATCTGAAGAAGAGGGAGGCAATGATGTATCGATTGACAAACACCACTGTGATATCTGCTCCTTCAGCTGTAGCTCATTAGAAGTTCTCACTGAACACACCAAAGTTCATCTTCATAATCAAGGAAATAACCCCACTGCGAATCAGGAGCTGACTAAGCTAGATGTTGACAAAAAGGAATTTCTGATACCCAGTGGGAATGTGTTTAAAGAAGCTGTGTCATGTACAGAGTGCCCTTTCAAAACCAAACTAAGATTAGATCTCCTACGTCATATAAAGGGACACCCAAATCTCTATCCAGTATCAGATTGCTCTCCTAGAAGAGAAGCAAACCCCCAAGAAAAATCCACGAAGATATTGCTGAAAAATCAATTTGGTAAGCGCAAATGTGGTTTAGGTGATTCTGCCATACCAAGCAAAAGAAAATTGTTGTCTGACGAAGATACCTCGGACGAGGAGTGGTGTGACCAGCCCAAGAAGAGAAAACAAGTAGCAACAAAATCCACATCTCTCAGTAAACCGCAGAACGTCAAGGCAACAAATCACCAGTCACTCTACAACCTAGGAGGAGATCTCTTGCATTTCAAGTTGAAACCCTGTTACACCAAGGATGCCAAAGAGCCAATGTTTGAGTGTCTCTTCTGCCAAGATGTGTATGAAGACAAGTACTCATTGCATAAACACATCCTTCTGCATATGGGAGTGTCTTTCTACCAATGTGAATACTGTGAACATGGTGAGTTAGAGATGACTTCTCTTGTAACCCATATACAGAGGGAACACAGAAAACCAGTACAGCATACTCAAATCCCAATCTCCTCAATAGAGAGCAGAATAAACAAGGCAATACATGACATGAAAGCCAAGGAATATTGGGGTCTGCCTGAAACAGCACAAGGAGACATAATGGAAACTGAAGTCAAAGCAGAAGTACCAGACGATAATCAAGAGGATTCTAATGAAAGCGTGGATGTTGTAAACGGCTTCCTGGAGAAGAGGGATCTGGAAACAAAAAGTCCATCAATTGAGAAAACTAGTGTTAGACCTCTGAAAGATAAGATCCCACCTTGTATTGTATTTGAGGATAATACATACAAGTGCACACTCTGTGATTTTTCATCTCCTCAGCCAGTAACTATCAAAAGGCATGCTATCACTCATTCTAACGTTAGACGGCAAGTGTGTCCTTACTGTGAGTATAGATCCAACTGGAAGTCTGATGTCCATAAACATATTTCTAGTAAACACCCAAAGCGTCCAGTGCAATCACTCTATGATGACACAAATGAAGAAATCGATTCACATTTTATGGTTACTTCAGTTAAACCTGTGGAAACTTTATCAGCGTACCGCAAATTACACCCACAACACATGGAGGAGAAAGTAGCCATCAAACCAAAAGTTGAACAAAAGACAAAACTTGATTCTGATAAAACACTGAATAGTCCTAGCATGAGGGTGGTAGGGTTTATGTATGTGTTCAAGTGCATTCTTTGCAAAGAGACATTCAAAACAAACAATCAGATATATAAGCACTTGAGAGCTTCTGCTTGTACTCGTAAACTGTGGAAGTGTTCTGTGTGTAAAACGTTCAAAACGGAGAAGGAAAAAGTTATCAAGGATCATTTGAAGAATACACATGCTAACAGTTTAAGTGCTAAAGCAATTGTTTGCTTAAAGAATGAAAAAATCAGAAAGCATGCAATACCGCTTCGGAAAAAAATACAGTCGACTTGCGAGGACAAAAAACTGAATGGCAAATTTATCGCAGTCAGACCATCAACACCCCAGCCAAAGTTTGTGAATAGAAGTTTGATGATTAAAAAGGTTGGGGACGACTGGATGTGCAAGAAGTGCCCCTATAAATCTCGTATGAAGACTAATGTTGCTCGACACACTCGTGTACATTTTGCGTTCAAACAGTACGGATGTTCTGGGTGTTCATTTAGAGCAAAGGTTGAACAGAGTGTGGTACGTCATATGAGGACGTGTCATCCTGGAGAAGATCTGAAAGTTAAAACTTTCCACCCAAGTAGTAGTACTGATGCAAAAGGCAATAAAAAAGGTGATTCTAAGCAGCTACTCAGTAAAGAAAAAGTAACTCCAATTATGGATAAACGTTTTAAATGTCTCGAGTGTGGCATGAGTTGCTATACTCGTTCTGGTATTTATAAGCATGTAAACTTAAAGTGTACAAAGACAATGATTGGCTGCTCAAAGTGCGAGTTCAAACATTTATCAAAAGAAGTAGCCAAAGCTCATGTGAAAAATTGCCATACTGGTGCAGAGACAACACTTCTTGGTCCAAGTGCCAAGATCTTAGACCTGCTTAAAGAGGGAGCTAGCAGTAGTGAAGGTACTGATCAGAAAGGGAAATCAGCTTTTCCTTTAGTTTTAAAAGATGGTGAAAAGCCTGTCAAGGCCAAAAATATACAGAAGACTGTCAATCAGTTCGGCTCTTGTCCAGAATGTAAATTTCCCATTCCCTCATGTGCAAGTTTTCAAAAACACTTGAAAGGATGTCACAAAGGCCTCAATGCGCTATGCACAGACTGTAATGAGTATGTGACATTACATTTCAGTCGGTTTGTCCATCATGCCAGGGTATACCATAACAAAACCAAGTTTGCAGACCTGAACTTAGTGTTGATCTCTAAGGAAGAAATCAAACGTAGAAAATTGGACCAAAAACCAATAATTTTGTATAAGTGCACAAAATGTGATTTTACATCAGAAAAAAGATCTCTAAATAATCATTACTTCCTTCATTTTAAATACAAGCCGTACCAATGTGAATACTGCAATATGACCTCTGTCCTAAAGAAGTCGATTATCACTCATACAAAGAACGCACACCCCAACAAAAAACTGAAATATCGTTATAACAGGGATGACAAAATTGAAGAGGAGATCATGAGCCTAATTGAAGCTAATAGATACCAATTAACTAGAAGAGATAGAAGGTTATCAACTCCTCCGTCAGGGAAAGGTAATGTGGAGAAGAAAAAAGAGGAGGATGAGGAAGATGAGAGTGCAGATGAGGATGATACAGAAGAAGATAGTAAACATGGTGTGAGGATGGAAGGTGATCTGGAACACATGTTCAGTCCTAGCTACAATTATACCACTACATACATCAGTCGCCTAAAAGGAACAGTCTTCAGGTGTAAAATATGCCCATACCAAACAAAAGTGGCAAAGACCATTATAACACACTTCTACATGCACGTTCCACATGTGTTCAAGTGTCCATACTGTGATTTCCAGAACTATCCAAGGTAAGTCGCAACACAGTATTTATGTAGAGTGATCATAAAGTTTTGTTAATGCTCAGACAAACCTAATTCCAGGGAACTTTGATTGCTTAAAGAGTATATAGTAAAAGAAGTGGAATGCTTAATTTGTTTTAAGTAGAAATTTTGGGGTTCACTGCTGTCTTATGGTAGTGTCAGGTAACTTTAGGTTTCATTGGTGCCTTGGGGCCACCATGGCCCAGTGGTTAGCATGTTCAACTTCAGATTGGGAGATCCGGGGTTTGAGCCCAAGCCACATCACAATTGGCTGTCCCTGTCTTTTGGATGAGACCGTAAAAACTGAGGTCCTGTGTCACAGTAGGTGTTGGCACATCAAAGAACCATCCCGACTTTACTTTACTAAGTGCAGAGCATATGCATAATTATTATGTTTCTCTTCACTGACACAGTGACATCTCCATAAAAATGAAAGATTCTTGAGTGGCACGAAAAAGCCGAATACAATCCATCAATCATTGGTGCCTTATGGTTTTATCTATCACACTTCTGCAGGTTTCTTTGGTGTATAATGACTGTATCAAGCATCTTAAGAGATATGGCTTTTAACATGTTTAGTAATTGCTTGACAGATGGACATTTTACTGCCTCATTCAAAAGAAATTCAAAGCTAGATATTGCGCAGCTTGGATTTGAACGCAGACACCCCACCCAGCTTGGTGTACCAGTAAACAGCTGGTTTTAAATCTATCATTTGGTGAGAGGGGCCTCCGTGGCCAAGTGGTTAGCGTGTTCGACTGCGAATCGGAAGACTCAGGTTCGAGCCGCGTAACCGCCACTCCGCGGTTTGCCGTCCCTGTCCTTCGGATGAGACAGTAAAAACCAAGGTCCCGTGTCACAGTAGGTGTTGGCACGTTAAAGAACCCTCCCTGCCCTACGGCCA
Source organism: Pinna nobilis (assembly GCA_016161895.1). Taxonomy (NCBI): domain Eukaryota; kingdom Metazoa; phylum Mollusca; class Bivalvia; order Pterioida; family Pinnidae; genus Pinna; species Pinna nobilis. The sequence continues at coordinate 18,942 of JACSZP010010144.1, forward strand.
GCAGTGCCGGGCATAGGCAAAATTTGTAGCCCTTCACCGGCACATGGTGACGTCTCCATATGAGTGAAATTTTCTTGAGTGGGACGTTAAAC
>JACSZP010010147.1:0-20014 GCA_016161895.1 Pinna nobilis
TTGATTTATTTGACTAATTTGACTAATTTGACTAAGTTCACTGAGTTCACTAAGTTGACTAATTTGACTAATTTGACTAATTTGACTATATTGACTAATTTAACTAGTATAATTAATTTGAGTAATTTGAATAAGTTGACTTAGTTGACTAAGTTGACTCAGTTGACTAATTTGACTAATTTGACTAATTTGACTAATTCGACTAGTTTGACTATTTGAGTAATTTGACTTAGTTGACTACGTTAACTAATTTGACTAATTTGACGAATTTGGTAATTTGATTTTTTTGACTAATTTGGTAATTTGATTTATTTGATTAAGGTGATTTAGTTGAGTAAGGTGCGTAAGTTGACTTAGTTGAGTATGTTGACTAAGTTTAAAATTTTGAGTAATTTGAGTAATTTGAGTAATATAAGTTATTTGAGTAATTTGGCTAATTTCAGTAATTTTACTAATTTGACTAATTTGACTAATTTGAGTAGTTTGAGTTTTTGAGTAATTTGAGTAATTTGAGTAATTTAACTTAGTTGACTAAGTTTAGTAAGTTGACTAAGTTGACTTATTTGAGTAATTTGACTAACTTGAGCCATTTGTGTGATTTGAGTATTTTGAGTAATTTGAATTAGTTGACTACGTTGACTAAGTTTACTAAGTTTACTATGTTGACAAAGTTGACAATGTTGACAAAGTTGAGTAATTTGATTTAGATAACTAAGTTAAGTAAGTTGACTAATTTGAGTAATTTGAGTAATTTGAGTAATTTGAGTAATTTGAGTAATTTGACTAAGTTGACTAAGTTGACTAATTTGACTAATTTGACTAATTTGACTTAGTTGACTAAGTTGAGTAAGTTGACTAAGTTGACTTATTTGAGTAATTTGAGTAATTTGAGAAATTTGACCTATTTGAGTAATTTGACTAATAAGATTAATTTGACTAAGTTGACGAAGTTGACTTAGTTGACTGATTTGAGTAAATTGAGTAATTTGAGTTATTTGAATAATTTGACAAATTTGACTGATTTGACTTAGTTGTTTAAGTTGACTAATTTGATTAATTTGAGTCATTTGACTAAGTTGACTCAGTTAAATTATTTGACTTAGTTGACTTAGTTGACTTAGTTGACTTAATTGACTAAGTTGATTAATATGAGCAATTTGAGCAATTTGATTAATTTGATAATTTGAGTCATTTGACTAAGTTGACTTAGTTGATTTAGTTAAGTAATTTGACTTAGTTGACTTATTTTACTAACATGAGTTATTTGAATAATTGATTTAGTTGACTAAGATAAGTAATTTGACTAATTTGACTAATTTGAGTAATTTGAGTAATTTGACTTAGTTGAGTAAGTTGACTAAGTTGACTAAGTTGACTAAGTTGACTAATTTGAGTAATTTGACTAATTTGAGCAATTTGACTGAGTTAAGTAATTTGAGTAATTTGACTTAGTTGACTAAGTTGCCTAAGTTGACTAAGTTGACTAAGTTGACTAATTTGAGCAATTTGAGTCATTGAGTCATTTGAGTAATTTGATTTAGTTGACTAAGTTGCATAAGTTCTATTAGTTGATTAAATTGACTAATTTGACTAATTTGAACAATTTAAGTAATTTGAGTAATTTGAGTAATTTGACGAATTTCACTAAGTTGACTAAGTTGACTGAGTAACTAAGTTGACTAAGTTGACTAAGTCGACTTACTACTTGAGTCAACTTACCATTTTGACTATTTTGACTTATTTGAGTAAATTGTCTAATTTGTCAATTTTGACTAATTTGACTTAGTTGACTAAGTTGAGAAATTTGACTAATTTGACTAATTTGACTAATTTGACTAATTTGACTTAGTTCTTTAAGTTGACTAATTTGATTAATTTGAGTAATTTGATTACTTTGACAAGTTTGACAAGTTTGACTAATTTGACTAATTTCACTAAGTTGACTCAGGTGACTAAATTGCCTAAGTTGAGTAATTTGTGTAAGTTGAGTAATTTGAGTAATTTGACTAATTTAAGTAATTTGATTAATTTGAATAAGTTGACTTAGTTGACTTATTTGAGCAATTTGAGTAATTTGATTAATCTAATTAATTTGACAAGTTTTACTAATTTAACTAATTTGATTAATTTGACTAAGTTGACAAAGGTGACTAAATTGACTAAGCTGAGTAATTTGAGTAAGTTGAGTAAGTCGAGTAATTTGAGTAATTTAAGTAATTTGATTAATTGGACTAAGTTGACTTAATTTGACAAGTTTGACTAATTTGACTTATTTGACTAAGTTGACTAAGTTGACTTAATTGACTAATTTGACTAATTTGTCTAAGTTGACTAAGTTGAGTGATTTGAGTAATTTGATTAATTAGAGTAATTGGAATAATTTTACTTACTTCACCAAGTTGACTTACTTGACTAAATTGACTAAGTTGACTAACTTGAGTAATTTGATTAATTTCACTAATTTGATTAATTTGACTAATTTGACTAATTTGACATGGTTGACTTATTTGAGTAATTTGAGCAATTTGACTTACTTGATGTATTTGACTAATTTGATTAAGTTGACTATGCTGAGTAAGTTGACAAAGTTGAGTATGTTGACAAAGTTGACTTATTTGAGTAATTTGAGTAATTTGACTAATTTAAGTAATTGGACTTAGTTGACTAAGTTGAGTAAATTGACTAAGTTGACTTATTTGAGTAATTTGAGTAATTTGAGCAATTTGAACTATTTGAGTAATTTGACTAATTAGATTAATTTGACTAACTTGACTAAGTTGACTAAGATGACGAAGTTGACGAGGTTGAATAAGTAGACTAATTTGAGTAATTTGAGTAATTTGAGTTATTAGAAAAATTTGACAAATTTGACAAATTTGACTTATTTGAATAAGTTGACTAAGTTGAATGATTTGAGTAATTTGATTAATATGAGTAATTGGAGTAACTTGACTTAGTTGACTAAGTTGAGTAAGTTGACTAAATGGACTAATCTGAGTAATTTGAGTAATTTGAGCAATTTGAGCAATTTGAGAAATTTGACTTATTTGAGTAATTTGATAAAGTTGACGAAGTTGACTAAGTTGACTAAATTGACTAAGTTGACTAATTTGAGTAATTTGAGTAATTTGACTAATTTGACTAATTTGACTAAGTTGACTAAGTTGACTTAGTTGACTAAATTGACTAAGTTGAGTAATTTGAGTAATTTGAGTAATTTGAGTAATTTGAGAAATTTGAGTAATTTGATTATTTTGAGTAGTTTCAGTAATTTGAATATTTGACTTAGTGGACTAATTCCTAGTGTGACTAAGTTGAGTAAGTTGACTTAGTTGAGTAGTTTGACTAATTTATCTAATTTGACTAATTTGAGTAATTTCAATAATTTGAATAAGTTGAATAAGTTGAATAAGTTGACTCATTTGACTAATTTGACTAATTTGAGTTATTTCAGTTATTTGAGTTATTTGACTAATTTGCTTTAGTTGACTAAGGTGACTAAGTTAACTTAGTTGAGAATGTTGACTAAGTTGACAAATTTGAGTAATTTGACTAATTTGACTAATGTGACTAATGTGACTAATTTGAGTTATTTGACTAATTTCAGTAATTCCAGTAATTTGACTAATTTGCGTAATTTGAGTAATTTGAGAAATTTGACTTAGTTGAGTACGTTGAGTAAGTTGACTAAGTTGACTAATTTGACTAAGCTACCTAATTTGAGCGATTTGAGTATATGAGTAATTTAGCTTAGTTGACTAAGTAAGTTAGTTGATGAAGTTGACTAATTTTAGTAATTTGATTTTTAGTTTATTTTTATTTGTTTTTCAATAATTTTTTTAGATGACATTTATTAACATTATTTGTGTAATAAAAATGTATAAAAAAAAGTAATAAATTGACTTATTTGAGTAATTTGACTTATCTGACTAAATTGACTTAGTCGAATTATTTTCTTTTCGATTATTGACTTATTTGAGTAATTTGAGTAATTAAACTAATTTGAGTAATTTGACTAAGTTGACTTAGTTGAATAAGTTGACTAATTTGAGTAATTTGACTAATTTGACTTACTTGACTTAGTTGAAAAAAATGACTAATTTGAGTAATTTTACTAATTTGACTAATTTGACGTAATTGACTATGTTCAGTAAGTTGAAATAGTTGACTTATTTGAGTAAGTTGAGTAATTTGAGCAATATGAGTAATTTGACTAATTTGACTAATTTGACATTTGATTAATTTGAAAAATTTGACTAAGTTGACTAAGTTGACTAATTTGAGTAATTTGAGTAATTTGAGAAATTTGAGTTATTTGAGTTATTTGAGTTATTTGACTAATTTGACTAATTTGATTAAGTTGACTATGGTGAGTAAGTTGACTGTGTTGAGTATGTAAACTAATTTGACTAATTTGACTAATTTCAGTAATTTGACTAATTTGACTAATTTGAGTGATTCGAGTTAGTTGACAAAGTTGAGTAGGTTGACAAAGTTGACTAATTTGAATAAGTTGCCTAATTTGAGCAATTTGAGAAATATGAGTAATTTGACTTTGTTGACTAAGTTAAGTAAGTTGAATAAGTTGACTAATTTTAGTTATTTGACTTATTTGAGTAATTTGAGTAAACTGAGTAATTTGAGTAATTTCAGTAATTTGACTAAGTTGACTTAGTTGAATAACTTGACTAATTTGAGTAATTTAAGTAATTTGACGAATTTAAGTAATTTGACTAATTTGAGTAATTTGAGTAGTTTGACTAAGTTGGCTAAGTTGACTGAGTTGACTAAATTGACTAAGTTGAGTAATTTGAGCAAGTTGAGTAATTTGAGTAATTTGAGTAATTTGAGTAATTTGAGTAATTTGAATATTTGTCTTAGTTGACTAAGTTGACTAATTTGAGGAATTTAAGTAATTTGACTAAATTGAGAAATTTCACTAAGTTGACTTAGTTGACTAAGTTGACTTATTTGAATAATTTGACTAAATTAACTAATTTGACTATATTGACTAATTTGACTAATTTGACTAATTTGAGTAATTTGAGTACTTTGACTTAGTTGACTAAGTTGACTAATTTGACTAATTTGACTAATTTGAGTAATTTGACTAATTTGAGTAATTTGACTTAGTTGACTAAGTTGAGTAATTTGACTTAGTTGACTAATTTGAGTAATTTGAGTTATTTGACTAATTTGACTAATTTGACAAATTTGACTAAGTTGACTAATTTGACTAAGTTGACTAATTTGACTAAGTTGACTAATTTGACTAAGTTGACTAATTTGACTAAGTTGACTAATTTGACTAATTTGACTAATTTGATTAATTTGACTAATTTGATTAATTTGAGTAATTTGACTAATTTGACAAGTTTGACTAATTTGACTAAGGTGACTAAATTGAATAAGTTCAGTAATTTGAGTTAGTTGAGAACTTGTTAACTAGTTGATTGCTAGTTTTTAGTTAGTAGTTTTTTATTAAGTTATTTAAGTTATTTAAGTTTAATAGTAATTTAGTTAGCAGTTTAGTAGTAGTTTTTAGTTAGTAGTTAGTAGTTAGTTAGTTGATAGTCAGTTAGTTGATTGATAGTTGATAGTTGAGAACTAGTTGAGAACTGAGAGAGAGAAGAGTAATTTAAATAATTTAAGTAATTTGAGTAATTTAAGTTATTTGATTAATTTGACTAAGTTGACTTAATTGAATAATTTGAGTAATTTGATTAATTTGATTAATTTGACACGTTTGACTAATTTGACTTAATTGACTAAGTCAATTTGAGTAATTTGAGAGTAATTCAACTCAACTTCAACTTCAAAGTAATTACTAAGAGTAATTTGAGTAAGTTGACTAATTTGACTAATTTGATTAAGTTGACTTAGTTGACTAAGTTGACTAAGTTGACTAATTTGAGTAATTTGACTAATTTGACAAATTTGACTAATTTGACTTAGTTGACTAAGTTGAGAAATTTGACTAATTTGACTAATTTGATTAATTTGAGTAATTTGAGTAATTTGAGCAGTTTGAACTATTTGAGTAATTTGACTAATTAGATTTATTTGACTAAGTTGACTTAGTCAACTAAGTTGACGAAGTTGACTTGGTTCACTGATTTGAGTAATTTGAGTAATTTGAGCTGTTTGAACTATTTGACTAATTTGACTAATTAGATTAATTTGACAAAGTTAACTTAGTTGACTAAGTTGAATTAGTTGACTTAGTTGACTGATTTGAGTAATTTGAGTAATTTGAGTTATTTGACAAATTTGACATATTTGACTAATTTGACTAAGTTGACTAAGTTGACTGATTTGAGTAATTTCAGTAATTTGAGTTATTTGACGAATTTGACAAATTTGACTTAGTTGTTTAAGTTGTTTAAGTTGACTAATTTGATTCATTTGAGTAATTTCATTAATTTGACAAGTTTGACTAATTTGACTTATTTGACTAATTTGACTAATTGGACTATTGACTAAGTTGACTTAGTTGACTAAATTGACTAAGTTGAGTAATTTGAGTAAGTTGAGTCAGTTGAGTAATTTGAGTAATTTAAGAAATTTGATTAATGTGATTAATTTGATTAAGTTGACTTAGTTGACTAATTTGAGTAATTTGAGTAATTTGAGTAATTTGACAAGCTTGACTTATTTGACTTATTTGACTCAGTTGACTAAGTTGACTAAATTGACTAAGTTGAGTAAGTTGAGTAATTTGAGTCATTTGAGTAATTTTATTTATTTGAGTAATTGGAATAATTTGACTAAGCTGACTTAGCTGACTTAATTGACTAAGTTTACTTAGTTGACTAGTTTGAGTAATTTGACTAATTTGACTAATTTGAATAATTTGAGTAATTTGACTTAGTTGACTAAGTTGACCAATTTGACTAAAATGAATAATTTGAGTAATTTGAGTAATTTGAGTAATATGAGTAATTGGAGTAACTTGACTTAGTTGACTTATTTGATTAAGTTGACTATGCTGACTAAGTTGACTAAGTTGAATATGTTGACTAAGTTGACTAATTTGACTAAGTTGACTAAGTTGACTAATTTGACTAATTTGACTAAGTTGACTAAGTTGACTAAGTTGAATAAGTTGACTAAGTTGACTAATTTGACTAAGTTGACTTATTTGAGCAATTTGAGTAATATGAGTAATTTGACTTAGTTGACTAAGTTAAGTAAGTTGACAAATTTTAGTAAGTTGACAAATTTTAGTAATTTGACTTATTTGAGTAATTTGAGTAGTTTGAGTAATTTGAGTAATTTGAGTAATTTGACTAAGTTTAATTGCTTGAATAAGTTTACTAATTTGAGTAATTTGACTAATTTGACTTATCTGACTAAGTTGAGTTAGTTGACTAAATGGACTAATCTGAGTAATTTGAGTAATTTGAGCAAATTGAGTAATTTGACTTATTTGAGTAATTTGATATAGATGACTTAGTTGACTTAGTTGACTAAGTTGACCAATTTGACTAAAATGAATAATTTGAGTAATTTGGGTAATTTGAGTAATTTGACTAAGTTGACGAAGTTGACTAAAATTATTTATTTGAGTAATTTGATTAATATGAGTAATTGGAGTAAGTTAAGTAATTTGAGTAATTTGAGTAATTTGAGTAATTAATCAGAAATTTGACTTATTTGAATATTTGACTTAGTTGACTTAGTTGACTAAGTTGATTCATTTGAGGAATTTAAGTAATTTTACTAATTTGAGAAATTTGAATAAGTTGACTTACTTGACTAAGTTGACTAATTTGACTAATTTGACTAATTTGACTAATTTGACTAATTTGATTAATTTGTGTAATTTGAGTAATTTCACTTAATTGACTAATTTGAGTAATTTGAGATTGTTGATGTATTTGACTAATTTGACTAATTTGAGTAACTTGAGTAATTTGAGTAATTTGAGTTAGTTGAGTTATTTGATGTATTTGACTAATTTGATTAAGTTGACTATGCTGAGTAGGTTGACTAAGTTGAATATGTTGACTAAGTTGACAAATTTGAGTAATTTGAGTAATTTGACTAATTTGACTAATTTGACTTAGTTGACTGAGTTGAGTAAGATGACTAAGTTGACTAATTTGATTAAGTTGCTTAATTTGAGCAATTTGAGTAATATGAGTAATTTGACTTAGTTGACTAAGTTAAGTAAGTTGACAAATTTTAGTAAGTTGACAAATTTTAGTAATTTGACTTATTTGAGTAATTTGAGTAATTTGAGTAATTTTAGTAATTTGAGTAATTTGACTAAGTTTAATTGCTTGAATAAGTTTACTAATTTGAGTAATTTGACTAATTTGACTTATCTGACTAAGTTGAGTTAGTTGACTAAATGGACTAATCTGAGTAATTTGAGTAATTTGAGCAATTTGAGTAATTTGACTTATTTGAGTAATTTGATATAGATGACCTAGTTGACTTAGTTGACTAAGTTGCCTAAATTGACTAATTTGGGTAATTTGACTAATTTGAGTAATTGACTAATTTGACTAAGTTGACTAAGTTGACTGAGTTGACTAAATTGATAACTTGAGTAATTTGAGTCAGTTAAGTAATTTGAGTAATTTGAGTAATTTGAATAATTTGAGTAATTAATTAGAAATTTGACTTATTTGACTAAGTTGACTTAGTTGACTAAGTTGACTAAGTTGACTAATTTGACTAATTTGACTAATTTGACTAATTTGACTAATTTGACTAATTTGACTAATTTGTCTAATTTGAGTAATTTGACTTAGTTGACTAATTTGAGTAATTTGAGTAATTAGAGATTGTTGATGTATTTGACTAATTTGACTAATTTGATTAAGTGCTATGCTAAGTAAGTTCACTAAGTTGAGTATGTTGACTAAGTTGACTAAATTTAGTAATTTGACTAATTTGTCTAATTTGAGAAATTTGACATAGTTGACTACGTTGAGTAAGATTACTAAGTAGACTTTGTTTGAGTAATTTGAGTAATTTGAGTAAATTGAGCAATTTGAACTATTTTAGTAATTTGACTAATTAGATTAATTTGACTAAGTTGACTTAGTTGACTAAGTTGTCGAAGTTTACGAAGTTGACTTAGTGACTGATTTGAGTAATTTGAGTTATTTGAGTTATTTGACTAATTTTACAAATTTGACAAATTTCAAAAATTTGACTAATTTGACTAATTTGACTAAGTTGTTTAAGTTGACTTATTTGATTAATTTGAGTAATTTGATTAATTTGACAAGTTTGAGTAATTTGACTAATTTGACTCATTTGATTAAATTGAGTAATTTGACTTAGTTGACTAATTTGAGTAATTTGAATTGTTGAGTTATTTGATGTATTTGACTAATTTGACTTATTTGATTTAGTTGACTAATTTGATTAATTTGAGTAATTTGACTTAGTTGACTAAATTGACTAAGTTGAGTAATTTGAGTAAGTTGTGTATGTTGAGTAATTTGAGTAGTTTGAGTAATAAGATTAATTTCACTAAGTTTACTAAGTTGTCTGATTTGATTAATTTGATTAATTTGATTAATTTGACAAGTTTGACTAATTTAAGTAATCTAAGTGAATTAGTTTACGAATTTGACTTAGTTGACTTACTTGACTAAGTTTACTAATTTGAGTAATTTGAGTCATTTGACTAATTTGACTAATTTGACTAATTTGACTAATTTGACTAATTTGACTAATTTGACTAATTTGACTAAGTTGATTAATTTGACTAAATTGACTAGTTTTAATAATTTGACTAATTTGAATAATTTGACTAATTTGATTAATTTGAGTGATTTGACTAAGTTGACTAAGTTGACTAAGTTGAGTAATTTGAGTAAGTTGAGTATGTTGAGTAATTTGAGTAGTTTGAGTAATATGATTAATTTCACTAAGTTGACTAAGTTGACAAATTTGATTAATTTGATTAATTTGATTAATTTGATTAATTTGATTAATTTGAAAAAGTTGACTAATTTAAGTAATCTAAGTGAATTAATTGACGAATTTGACTTTGTTGACTTAGTTGACTAAGTTTACTAATTTGAGTAATGTGCATCATTTGCATAATTTGACTAATTTGACTAATTTGACTAATTTGACTAATTTGACTAAGTTGACTCAGTTGACTAAGTTGAATAATTTGAGTAATTTGACTAATTTGAGCTAGTTGAGTTATTTGATGTATTTGACTAATTTGACTTATTTGATTTATTCGACTAAATTGAATAAGTTGTTTAAGATGACTAAGTTGACTGATTTGAGTAATGTGAGTTATTTGACTGATTTGACTAATTTGACTAATTTGGCTAATTTGACTTAGTTGACTAAGTTGAGTTAGATGACTAAGTTGACTTATTTGAATAAGTTGCCTAATTTGAGCAATTTGAGTAATATGAGTAATTTTACTTAGTTGACTAAATAAAGTACGTTCAAAAATTTTAGTAATTTGACTTATTTGAGTAATTTGAGTAATTTTAGTAATTTGAGTAATTTGACTAAGTTGAATTAGTTGAATAAGTTTACTAATTTGAGTAATTTGACCAATTTGACTTAGTTGAATTAGTTAAATAAGTTTACTAATTTGAGTAATTTGACTTATTAGAGTAATTTGACCTAGTTGACTAAGTTGAGTAAGTTGACTAAATGGACTAATCTGTGTAATTTGAGTAATTTTAGCAATTTGATCAATTTGAGAAATTTGAGTAATTTGACTAATTTAAGTAATTTGATCAAGTTGACTTAGTTGACGAAGTTGACTAAGTTGACTAAATTGACTAATCTGACTAATTTTAGTAATTTGAGTAATTTGAGTAATTTGAGTAATTTGACTTAGTTGACTAACTACAGTGAGTTGAGTAGATTGACTAATTTGATTAATTTGACTAATTTCAGTAATTTGACTAATTCGACTAATTTGAATAATTCGACTTAGTTGACTAAGTTTAGTAAGTTGACTAATTTGAATAAGTTGCCTAATTTGAGCAATTTGAGTAAACTGAGTAATTTGAACAATCTGAGTAATTTGAGTAATTTGAGTAAGTTGACTAAGTTGAGTAAGTTGAATAAGTTGACTAATTTGAGTAATTTTTAGTAATTTGAGTAATTTGACTTAGTTGACTGAGTTGAGTAATTTGAGTAATTTGAGTTATTTCACTAATTTGGCAAATTTGACAAATTTGATTAATTTGACTAATTTGACTAATTTGACTAATTTGACTAATTTGATTAAGTTGACTATGGTGAGTAAGTTGACTTAGTTGAGTATATCGACTTATTTGACTAATTTGACTAATTTGACTAATTTCAGTAATTTCACTAATTCGACTAATTTGAGTAATTCGACTTAGTTGAATAAGATAAGTAAGTTGACTAAGTTGAGTACTTAAGTTATTTGACTTATTTGAGTAATTTGAGTAAACTGAGTAATTTGAGAAATTTGAGTAATTTGAGTAATTTAAGAAATTTGAATAATTTGAGTAATTGGAGTAATTTGATTAAATTGACTTAGTCGAATCAGTTGAGTAATTTAAGTAAGTTGACTAAGTTGACTAATTTATGTAATTTGACTAATTTGAGTAATTTGACTAATTTGAGTAATTTGACTAATTTGATTAATTTGACTAAGTTGACTTATTTGACTGAGTTGACTTAATTGACTAAGTCGAGTAATTTAACCAAGTTGAGTTATTTGAGTAATTTGAGTAATTTGAGTAATTTGAATATTTGACTTACTTGACTAAGTTGAGGAATTTAAGTAATTTGACTAATTTGAGTAATTTGACTAAGTTGACAGCCTTGAGTAAGTTGACTAAGTTGACTAAGTTGACTAATTTGAGTAATTTGAGTAATTTGGCTTATTTGACTTATTTGAGTAATTTGGCTTATTGGAATAAGTTGACTAAGTTGAATAAGTTTGACTAATTTGACTAATATGAGTTATTTCAGTTATTTCAGTTATTTGATGAATTTGATTTAGTTGACTAAGGTGAGTAAGTTAACTCAGTTGAGTATGTTGACTAAGTTGACAAATTTGAGTAATTTGAATAATTTGACTAATGTGATTAATTTCACTAATTTCAGTAATTTGACTAATTTCAGTAATTTGAATGATTTGACAAATTTGAGTAACTTGAGTAATATGAGTAATTTGAGAAATTTGACTTAGTTGAGTACGTTAAGTAAGTTGACTAAGTAGACTAATTTGACTAAGTTGCCTAATTTGAGCAATTTGAGTAATATGAGTAATTTGGCTTAGTTGACTAAGTAAGTAAGTTGACTAAGTTGTAAAATTTTAGTAATTTGACTTCTTTGAGTATATTGAGTAATTTGACTTAGTTGACTTAGTTGAAAAAGTAGACAAATTTCAGTAATTTGAGTAATTTGACTAATTTGACTGAATTGACTATGTTGAGAAAGTTGACATAGTTGACTTATTTAAGTAAGTTAAGTAATTTGTACAATTTGAGTAATTTGACTAATTTAACTAATTTGACTAAGTTGACTAATTTGAGTAATTTGACGAATTTGACTAATTTGACTAATTCGACTAATTTGACATATTTGACTTATTTGATTAATTTGAAAAATTGGACTAATTGGACTAAGTTGACTAATTTGAGTAATTTGAGTAATTTGAGTAATTTGAGTTATTTGAGTTATTTGAGTTATTTGACTAATTTAACTAATTTGATTAAGTTGACTATGCTGAGTAGGTTGACTAAGTTGAGTATGTTGACTAATTTGACTAATTTCAGTAATTTGACTAACTTGACTAATTTGACTAATTCAACTCAGTTGACTAAGTTGAGACAGTTGACTAAGTTGACAAATTTGAATAAGTTGCCTTATTTCAGCAATTTGAGTAATTTGACTTAGTTGACTAAGTTAAGTAAGTTGACAAATTTTGGTAATTTGACTTATTTGAGTAATTTGAGTAATTTTAGTAATTTGAGTAAATTGACTTAGTTGAATTAGTTGAATAAGTTTACAAATTTCATTAATTTGACTAATATGAGTAATTTGACTTGGTTGACTAAGTTGAGTAAGTTGACTAATTGGACAAATCTGTGTAATTTGAGCAATTTTATTAATTTGAGCAATTTGATTAATTTGAGTAATTTGACTTATTTGAGTAATTTGATAAAGTTGACATAGTTGACGAAGTTGACTTAGTTGACTAAATTGACTAAGTTGACTAATTTGAGTAATTTGAGTTATTTGAGTAATTTGAGTAATTTGAGTAATTTGAATATTTGACTTAGTTGACTAAGTTGATTAATTTGAGAAATTTAAGTAATTTGACTAATTTGAGTAATTTGACTAAGCTGACAGCCTTGAGTAAGTTGACTAAGTTGAGTAATTTGAGTAATTTGAGCAATTTGAGTAATTTGAGTTACTTGACTAATTTGAGTAATTTGACTAAGTTGACTTAGCTGACTAAGTTGAGTAAGTTGACTTATTTGACTAATTTGAGTAATTTCAGTATTTTGAATAAGTTGACAAGTTAAATAAGTTGACTCATTGGACTAATTTGAGTAATTTGAGCAATTTGAGTATTTTGACTTATTTGATTAATTTGATAAAGTTTACTTATTTGACGAAGTTGACTAAGTTGACTAACTTGATTAAGTTGACTAATTTGAGTAATTTGAGTAATTTGAGTAATTTCAGTAACTTGAGTAATTTGAGGAATTTGACCAATTTGACTAATTTGACTTAGTTGACTAAGTTGACTGAGTTTACTAAATTGACTAAGTTGAGTAATTTGAATAAGTTGAGTAATTTGAGTAATTTGAATATTTGACTTAGTTGACTAAGTTGACTCATTTGAGGAATTTAAGTAATTTGACTAATTTGACTAATTTGATTAAGTTGACTAATTTGAGTAATTTGACATATTTGACTTATTTGATTAATTTGAAAAATTGGACTAATTGGACTAAGTTGACTAATTTGAGTAATTTGAGTAATTTGAGTAATTTGAGTAATTTGAGTAATTTGAGTTATTTGAGTTATTTGAGTTATTTGACTAATTTGACTAATTTGATTATGTTGACTATGGTGAATAAGTTGACTAAGTTGAGTATGTTGACGAAGTTGACTAATTTCAGTAATTTGACTAACTTGTCTAATTTGAGTAATTCGACTTAGTTGACTAAGTTGAGACAGTTGCCTAAGTTGACAAATTTGAATAAGTTGCCTTATTTGAGCAATTTGAGTAATTTGACTTGGTTGACTAAGTTAAGTAAGTTGACAAATTTTAGTAATTTGACTTATTTGAGTAATTTGAGTAATTTTAGTAATTTGAGTAAATTGACTTAGTTGAATTAGTTGAATAAGTTTACAAATTTGATTAATTTGACTAATATGAGTAATTTGACTTAGTTGACTAGGTTGAGTAAGTTGACTAATTGGACAAATCTGAGTAATTTCAGCAATTTTATTAATTTGAGCAATTTGAGTAATTTGACTTATTTGAGTAATTTGATAAAGTTGACAGTTGACATAGTTGACGAAGTTGACTTAGTTGACTAAATTGACTAAGTTGACTAATTTGAGTAATTTGAGTAATTTGATTAATTTGAGTAATTTGAGTATTTGACTTAGTTGACTAAATTGATTAATTTGAGAAATTTAAGTAATTTGACAAATTTGTGTAATTTGACTAAGTTGACAGCCTTGAGTAAGTTGACTAAGTTGAGTAATTTGAGTAATTTGAGTTATTTGAGTTACTTGACTAATTTGAGTAATTTGACCAAGTTGACTTAGCTGACTCAGTTGAGTAAGTTGACTTACTTGACTAATTTGAGTAATTTCAGTAATTTGAATCAGTTGACAAGTTGAATAAGTTGACTCATTGGACTTATTTGAGTTATTTGAGCAATTGAGCAATTTGAGTAATTTGACTAATTTGATTAATTTGAATAAGTTGACTTAGTTGACTAAGTTGACTAAGTTGACTAATTTGAGTAATTTGAGTAATTTGAGTAATTTGAGTAATTTGAGTAATTTGAGTAATTTGAGTAATTTGAGTAATTTGACTAATTTGACTAATTTGACTAGTTGACTAAGTTGACTGAGTTTACTAAATTGACTAAGTTGAGTAATTTGAACAAGTTGAGTAATTTGAGTAATTTGAATATTTGACTTAGTTGACTAAGTTGACTCATTTGAGGAATTTAAGTAATTTGACTAATTTGATTAATTTGATTAAGTTGACTAATTTGAGTAATTTGAGTAATTTGAGTAATATGAGTTATTTGACTAATTTGACTAAGTTGACTAAATTGACTAATTTCAGTAATTTGACTTATTTGAGTAATTTGATTAATTTGAGTAAGTTTAGTAATGTGAGTAATTTGACTAAAATGAATTAGCTGAATAAGTTTACTAATATTAGTAATTTGACTAATTTGAGTAATTTGACTTAGTTGACTAAGTTGACCAATTTGACTAAAATGAATAATTTGAGTAATTTGGGTAATTTGAATAATTTGACTTAGTTGACGAAGTTGACTAAGTTGACTAAATTGACTAAGTTGACTAATTTGAGTAATTTAAGGAATTTGAGTAATTTGAGTAACTTGACTAATTTGACTAAGTTGACTAAGTTGAATGAGTTGACTGAATTGACTTAGTTGAGTAATTTATGTAAGTTGAGTAATTTGAGTAATTTGAATCATTGACTTAGTTGACTAAGTTGACTAATTTGAGTTCTTTAAGTAATTTGAGTAATTTGAGTAATTTGACTAAGTTGACAGCCTTGAGTAAGTTGACTAAGTTGACTAATTTCAGTAATTTGAGTAATTTGGCTTATTTGACTTATTTGAGTAATTTCAGTAATTTGAATAAGTTTACTAAGTTGACTAATATACGTAATTTGACTAATTTGAGTAATTTGACTAATTTGAGTTGTTTGAGTACTTTCACTAAGTCGAGTTAGTTGACTAAGTTGACTGAGTTGACTAAATTGACTAAGTTGAGTTATTTGAACAAGTTGAGTTATTTTAGGTATTTGAGTTATTTGAGTAATTTGAGTAATTTGAGTAATTTGACTAATTTGACTAATTTGACTAATTTCAGTAATTTGAGTAATTTGAAAAATTTGACTAATTTGACTAAGTTCAGTAAGTTGACTAAGTTGACTAATTTGACTAAGTTGCCAAATTTGAGCAATTTGAGTAATATGAGTAATTTGGCTTAGTTGACTGAGTAAGTAAGTTGACTAAGTTGACCAAGTTGAATAATTTTAGCAATTTGACTTCTTTGAGTAATTTGAGTAATTTGACTAAGTTGACTTAGTTGAAAATTTGAGTAATTTGAGTAATTTGACTAATTTGAATATTTGACTTAGTTGACTTAGTTGACTTTGTTGACTAATTTGAGGAATTTAAGTAATTTGACTAATTTTAGTAATTGGACTAAGTTGACTTAGCTGACTAAGTTGATTAAGTTGACAAATTTGAGAAATTTGACTAATTTGAATAATTTGACTAATGTGACTAATTTGACTAATTTGAGTAAGTTGACAAATTTGAATAGTTTGACTTAGTTGAGTAAGTTGACTAAGTTGACTAATTTGACTAAGTTGCCAAATTTGAGCAATTTGAGTAATATGAGTAATTTGGCTCAGTTGAATAAGTAAGTAAGTTGACTAAGTTGACCAAGTTGACTAATTTAATAATTTGACTTCTTTGAGTAATTTGAGTAATTTGACTTAGTTGACTTAGTTAAAAAAGTTGACTTAATTGAGTAAGTTGAGTAATTTGAGCAATTTGAGTAATATGATTTATTTCACTAATTTGACTTATTTGACTTATTTGACTTATTTGACTCAGTTGACTAATATGAGTAATTTGAGTAATTTGAGTAATTTGAGTTATTTGAGTTATTTGAGTTATTTGACTAATTTGATTAAGTTGACTGTAGTAAGTAATTTGATTTAGTTGAGTATGTTGTTTAATTTGACTAATTTGACTTGTTTCAGTAATTTGACTTATTTGAGTAATTTGAGTATTTTGAGTAATTTGAGTAATTTCACTTTACTGACTTTGATTAAGTTGAGTAAATTTACTCAGTTGACTGCCTTATTTGAGCAATTTGAGTAATATGAGTAATTTGACTTGGTTGACTAAGTTGAGTAAATGGACTCAGTTGACTCATTTGAATAAGCTGCCTAATTTGAGTAATTTGAGTAATTTGACTAAGTTGATTTCGTTGAATAAGTTGATTAATTTGAATAATTTTTTGTAATTTGACTAATTTGAGTAATTTGACTTAGTTGACTAAGTTGAGAAAGTTGACTAATTTGACTAATTTGAGTAATTTGAGTAATTTGACTAATTTGAGCAATTTGACTTATTTGAGTAATTTGACTAAGTTGACTTAGATGACAACGTTGACTAAGTTGTCTTATTTGACTAAGTTGACTAATTTTAGTCATTTGACTAATTTGACTAAGTTCACTAATTTAAGTAATTTGACTAATTTGACTTATTTGACAAATTTGACTAAGTTGATTAAGTTGACTAAGTTGACTAAGTTGACTGAGTTGACTTACTTGATTAAAATGAGTAATTCAGCAAGTTGAGTAATTTTAGTAATTTGAGTAATTTGAGTAATTTCAGTAATTTGGGTAATTTGAATATTTCACTTAGTTGACTAAGTCGACTGATTTGACTAATTTGAGTAATTTGACCAAGTTGACTTAGTTGACTAAGTTGGCTAATTTGAGTTATTTGACTAAATTGACTTTTTTGACTAAATTGACTAATTTGACTATATTGACTAATTTGACTAATTTGATTAATTTGAGTAATTTGAGTAATTTGACTAAGTTGACTAAGTTGATTAAGTTGAGTTATTTGACTAACTTGACAAATTTGACAAATATGACTAATTTGACTAATTTGACTAAGTTGAATAATTTGACAAATTTGACAAATTTGAGTAATTTGAGTTATTTGACTAATTTGACAAATTTGACAAATTTGACTAATTTGACTACTTTGACTAAGTTGTTTAAGTTGACTAATTTGATTAATTTGAGTAATTTGATTAATTTGACTAGTTTGACTAATTGACTGAGGTGACTAAATTGACTAAGTTGAGTAATTTGAGTAAGTTGAGTTATTTGAGTAATTTCAGTAATTTAAGTAATTTGATTAATTTGACTAAGTTGACATAGTTGAGTAATTTGAGTAATTTGAGTAATTTGAGTAATTTGATTAATTTGATTAATTTGACAAGTTTGACTAATTTGACTAATTTGACTAAGTTGACTAAGCTGACTAAATTGACTAAGTTGAGTAATTTGAGTAAGTTGAGTAATTTAAGTAATTTGATTAATTTGACTAAGTTGACTTAGTTGACTAATTTGAGTAATTTGAGTAATTTGATTAATTTGACAAGTTTGACTAATTTAACTAATTTGACTAAGTTGACTAAGTTGACTAACTTGACGAAATTGACTAAGTTGACTAAGTTGACTAACTTGACGAAATTGACTAAGTTGAGTAATTTGAGTGAGTTGAGTAAGTTGAGTAATCTGAGTGATTTGAGTAATTTGATTAATTTGAGTAATTGGAATAATTTTACTTAGATAACTAATTTGACTTACTTGACTAAGTTGACTAAGTTGACTAATTTGAGTAATTGGAGTAATTTGACAAATTTGATTAATTTGAGTAATTTGAGTAATTTTACTTAGTTGACTAATTTGAGTAATTTGAGTAATTTGAGTAATTTGAATATTTGACTTAGTTGACTAAGTTGACTTATTTGACTAATTTGAGTAATTTGACTAACTTGACTTAGTTGACTAAGCTGACTAATTTGAGTAATTTGACTAAATTGACTAATTTGACTTAATTGACTAGTTTGAATAATTTGACTAGTTTGAATAATTTGACTAATTTGATTAATTTGAGTGATTTGACTAAGTTGACAAAATTGAGTAAGTTGACTAAGTTGACTAATTTGAGTAATTTTACTAATTTGAGTAATTTGACTTAGTTGACTGATTTCAGTAATTTGAGTTATTTGAGTTATTTGACTAATTTGACAAATTTGACTAATTTGACTACTTTGACTAAGTTGTTTCAGTTGACTAATTTGATTAATTTGAATAATTTGATTAATTTGACTAGTTTGACCAATTGACTAAGGTGACTAAATTGACTAAGTTGAGTAATTTGATTAATTTGATTAATTTGATTAATTTGATTAATTTCACAAGTTTGACTAATTTGACTAATTAGACTAAGTTGACTAAGCAGACTAAATTGATTGAGTTGAGTAATTTGAGTAAGTTGAGTAATTGAAGTAATTTAAGTAATTTGATTAATTTGACTAAGTTGACTTAGTTGAGTAATTTGAGTAATTTGATTAATTTCACAAGTTTGACTAATTTGACTAATTTTACTAAGTTGACTAAGTTGACTAACTTGACTAAGTTGACTAATTTGACTAAGTTGACTAATTTGACTAATTTGAATAATTTGAGTAATTTGAGTAATTTGAGTAATTTGACTTAGTTGACTAAGTTGACTAAGTTGAGTAATTTGAGTAATTTGACTAATTTGACTAATTTGAGTAATTTGACTTAGTTGACTAATTTGAGTAATTTGAGTAATTTGAGTTATTTTACTAACTTGACAAATTTGACAAATTTGACTAATTTGACTTAGTTGAATAATTTGACAAATTTGACAAATTTGAGTAATTTGAGTTATTTGACTAATTTGACAAAGGAGTAGGTGCGTTAAGGGGCAAAATCGGCCCCAAAGTAAATAACTTTCATATTTTGGTAAAACACACTCAGCCATATGTAATTTAGTGAAATATAAGCCTTTTTCTGATTCAGACATTAATAAGCGTAATATCATGGACGCAATTATGGGTCAAATTACTAATAAACGTTTTACACGTTGACGTTACAACGTCATGATTTACGCTACGGCTTTTTCTAACTCGATGTTACTAATGTGGGATCAGTTAACATACAGTGTCT
>JACSZP010010159.1:540-11899 GCA_016161895.1 Pinna nobilis
TTTACTTAATCGTCCGTGAGTTTCTAACGCTTCATTCCTCCGGTCCTTCTCTACCAGGGCCTGGACTTGTATTGCTCTATCAATACTTTCAGCATTGTTACTAAATCTGGTTTATCTTTATTCGACAGTGCAGTGCTACAGCTGTAGCAATGTGTACTGATAATAAATTNNTAAAATAAAACAATGAGAAAAAGGGGGGCGTTAAAAGATCATATTATTTCCAGGTTTTATTTCTGAACCATGTGTAATATGAGACAATGGAAGGGGTTGTAAACGATCATACTTGCAAGCACCTGTGATATGTGATAAAATCGGGTTGAATTAGATATATTCGGGGACACAAATGAAGATAAGGAAGTGAACATTATAGAGAGGGAGGGGTTTGGTGCCCTGATACTGAACTATTGTTTATTTTCTTCTTACAGAGAACGGATGAGCGATACATCGATTCTAATTTGATCTGCCGACTTCATGAGGACGTTTGCACTTGCATGATATGTTGTCAGCTATACGACGACCAAAATCGAGCACCCTGTCTCCTAGGATGTGGTCATACGTTGTGCGCTCACTGTTTGGATAAACTGTGCACCAGGGTTTGAACTCATAGATGTCCTTTCTGTACTCAACAGATCAAAGAAAAGTCGAGAATTTTTTACCATATTGAATTTACTCGACATTCTTATTAATGTGAAAGAAGTGAATAGTGATAACGAGAGACAATCAAGTGGTGCAACTTTTATCAAAGGAAATCAGAGACGCGTGACATTTGGGATGGCCAGGAACGAAGATCTCGTATTGTGTGTGCGCTTTGCTGTACTCTCAATTGTAATAGCCTTGTATGTGGCCATGTTTCCAATTTTCCCATGGTACTACACAAACTCAAGTAAGGAATTTACGATATGCATGTAAAAGATTGGGGGTTAATTAATTATTATTGAGAGAGAGAAAAGATGGTGATGGAAGGGGAAAAGAATACTGATAGGGATAAACAGAGAGAGAGAGAGAGAGAGAGAGAGAGAGAGAGAAGGGGCAGGTAACACACAAAGAGAAAGAGAGAGACTACAGAGCAATTTGAATTAGATTAAAGTCAAATATTTCGGCTTGTATTGGATTTTCAGTATGTTTTAGCCACTGCTGTTGCGTTTTTATATAGAGTGTTAATTTCTACCAAAGGCTGAGGTCGTAGAATAGTTAGAATTTTTTGAAGACATTTATGACCAAACGGTTCCACTTTACCTCAATGATCCATTTCCTTATTTTATGTAACAATGAATAAAGGGGAAAAACTGCCAGTTGCTTATGTTTGAGTAAAAAGGATAAAATTTGTCAGGGCTCCTCAGCGGAAAATTGTGTCTGTAATCATGTTTGCATAATTGACTTTTATGACCATTAGGCCTCTTTTTTATGTTTTACTTTTTACAATTTTTTCAGATCCATCAGAGTTTTTCACATCATGTAACGGTCCTTTTGATGTATACTTATCCAGGAAAAACTCACTTTTATCGTCTTATCCTCTTTCTGACGATGGGATGGTCAAGTCATGTGATAAAAACAGGCCAGTATATATATTTTCTGGGATTCTCGGTAATCAAACTTACGGAATATTAGATAGATTTACGTCCTTTGATCTTGAGATTAGTTTCATGTTATATGATATTCCACAGAAAAATGAAAAATTCTTTGAGTTTGGATTTCGTGAGATCACTGGTAACCATCTAGGTAACGAAACCTTTGGTTGGTACGTTTATAAGGACAGAAATGTGAACACACTGCAGCTGAATAAAGTGAATTCATTGGATCAACCTAAGACGTATGAAGTGCCTGCTCAATTTGCACACGAGCACAAGACTACATACAAAATAACGTTAATGCCTAACGAACAAAAGATTTTGTTATTGCATAAGACGACGACTGGATGGGAGTTCTTTGATGTCATTTCGTATGTGACTGCAGAAGACGTTATTCCTTTCTTTATAATACACAGTAGAAAAACAGCCAAGATCAGTATGAGTTTGAAATCAACAACGCGACTTGGATTCAACGCTAGAACAAAGTCGCCCAATATATACATTGACAGTAAAAACACAAGGATTTCTAATGAAATGTTGCAGCCACAGCTGAGGACTCAACAGTATACGAATGTTTTATCCGCTCCTATAAATTGTTCAAGTCAGTGCTACTTTCCACTCAGTGTCTTGTTTGAAGATCTACTGGATCATGCAATACCACTTCCAATGCCACTTTTGGAAGTAAGACTGCAAACACACATCGGAGGAAGCGAAAATGGATTTGGGAATGATATCCTAAAGCTGACTTTAAAACGTTGTGTAGAATATGGGTGGACATGGACTTATTACCATACCTATTGTCTGGAGTATGCTCAACAAAATGGACAAATAGACTGGATTAATGTACAAACATTTGACTGGATTAAAATCGCTTTTTTTGTCGACATGTCAAAGAGTGTCACAGTGTCGGCTTACTCGAAATACACAAATCTTCTTACTGAAAGAAACGTGACCCTGGAAGACGATTTTCTGATAAGTTTAAATTTCACCATATTAGAGGAGGCTCGCGTTCAGTTGAAAACCGAGAAAGAAGACCTGAGCTTTGGTCATATTGTTATGTATAAATCTGTCAANNAAATTGTATGTCTAATCTGTTCCATACATTTTAGTTCCTTCACTGGTGTTTTCACAATTAATGACCATATCGTCAAATTACATGTGTGTGATAAGGCCTTCATTCTGTGTAGTGAGGATTTTTTTAATCTGATGAACCAACTCTTGACATCAGATCCCATTTTTCAGTTTATCCGAATATTAGAAAATCGACTACAGCAGCCTTGACTGGGTCCCTTGAACACCTTTCTGGTGAGTCAATCTAGACCTAAGAAGTTGTGTCCTTTCACCTTGCATCTAGGAGTCACTGTTTTCTTTTTCTGTAACCTTCGGATGGCCAAGATTCCAATCTGATTCTAAATTAGGAAAATTTCTAAATAGGAGAGAATGGGGCAAATGTAAATATTGATCCCCAAATGGGATTCACACAACAGAAGATATGTACTTATGACCCAAAATTATACAGTTGTTGACTGGGTCCGAGGGTAACAGCAATTGTGTTGGTACTCAAGGGCGTTACTATTGCCCGATGCAACGCAAGGGCAATAGTCAGGGACGAGGGTGCCAACAAACTGCTGTTACCCTAATTCCCAGTCAATAATGGTTTTGTTATATATAATGAAACAATTGTTTCCATATAATATACCACATATTGCATGGTTGTAGTGTCTAAATTTTCTCCTTAGTCCAGCACAAGATAATTTTGACGCTAAATCCAAATAAATCATCCATATATGCTGTAGAATTTGTGGGATGTATTCTCATGAGGCTTTAAAAACATTTGCCACGTTTTCATCACGGTTATCTAATATTCCCGTCCGCTGATCCTCATCGTAAATTCGGCCTGATACTGCTATTATTTTCATCAGAATAAGCTGCAGACGCAAATATATACATGGTCAAAGCCGCATTTGAAACTTTTGTTAATCAAATTGCTGTTTGGTCAATATTGCGGGAAATTCGGAGTGCCGCCTTAACAATCAAGAGAGCCGACGGTAAATATTAAATGACCGATCAGATTTTTTTTTGCTTTACGCTATACTCGACCATCCTTTAGTCATATGGTGACGGCCAGTTTTTATTGGTAGAGGAGAGAGCCCGGTTACTAATGTATCCGGGGAGAGACCACTGGTCTTCTGCAAGTAAACTGGCAAACTTTCTCACAGAATCAACTTACGTTCCAGCGAAGCTCGAACTCGCACTGACAAGAGGTGAGAGACTGAGTGATTAAAACAGCAATACTCTAACCATTCAGCCACGTAAACCCCACTAAATAAATCGGTCAGAAAGATTTAATAGCAAGTCTGTTGGTTATTTTCCCCTATAGTATATAGAGAATTCTAAACATGAATATTACAATGATGACTGATTTTGACCTATTCAGTGCCATGTTAGAATGACTTTTGTATATATTCTTCTCTACTTTGCATACCGTTTTTTAAAGAGTTTTTTTATGTTTTGCGTTTAGTTTTTATACGGATGAAAGTTTGTAAACATATACATATCATGCCTAATATTGATTGTGTTTTATATATTACCAACTACACCATGCCGTGATAATCGCGTTACAGTGTCTCATATATTATCCTCAAACGTTAGTGCAGGCCTGCTCTCATCTGAAAGACGGAGTCAACCAACCTGAGGGTGGCTTTACTTGGATTCTACCTCACGATTAGAAGGCGACTAAATTAACCTCTAGGCCACGGTGGCCCCTCGTAGAACATGTAAATCTATGCTTCATTAAAACGAATACTGTGGCACAGTAAGGGGAAATAGTTCACTTGTGTTTGTTTATTGTAAAATATATTTTCGTATACGATAATCTTTATACAGAAATGATGAATATAAATGATAGATTGTTATGTTGTAATCTCTTGTCATAGTTTGTCTAGCATTCGTTTACATCGATTCTTATCTAGAAGTAAACGTGTGTGTCCGTTGTAACACTTTTATGCCCAGGGGACCACATACAAGCTCAAAACCCGTGGTCAGGCGGCCGGTATTAATTCAATCATATTATATAAAATAAATACAAATAAATGAAAAGGTAAAAGCAATGAACAATGATCGATTTCATAATTCCTATCAGGAATGCAAAATAAGTAGTTCGGAAAACACGGATCCAGGTGAGATCAGGTACCTAGGAGTTGACCGGTTACACCCGCTGTGAGCCTTTTTATCTTGATAAGGTAAACGTGGTAATCCGTAGTCAAAATCAATGTGTAAAGAACGGTCTAACAACCGCCATGAAACATGCCAGACAGCATTCGACCCAACGATAGGCCGCATCGGTAAACCAGATCATCGTATCGACCGTAACATTTACGAAAAGCTGACTCTAACCGAGACTGTTCGAACCCCTGTAACATCAACTTGTCTGTCAATAGTCTACCTCGATTTAAAAACTGGTCATGCGCTGAACAAGCTCTAGTGTATCGAATCAGTTGAGAGATATAGACTCTATATGCAGGTGAGGACGGAATATTGCTACATAGATATGGAAAGTTGACGATGGTGAAACTAGAGTCATCCCGTTTATCATAAAGTTGAGTCGTCAGTTTACCGTTAAGGTCTATGTTCATTAAAATATCCAAGTATGAAGCAGACGTAAAAGACTGTAATGTCCTTTATCTGGGGTGTATCGAATCGACATATGAATGGAAAAGATTAAAACGTCGTCGATGCATCTAAATGTTGAAGGTAACAGCAAGAAACTTTTCTTCTCTCGTAAAAGCTTTTGAATAAACTCTGCTTCATAAGAATAAAAAAAAGGTCAGCTAAAGAGCACAATTAGTTTCCAGTTTGTTGGGAATTCCAATAGACTGTTGGAAGACGCGGTCACCAAAGACTACAAAAATATTGTCAATGAGGAACTCTAGCATCTTTTTAATATCGACCTCGGAGTACTTGTGCGTAGAATCTGAGTGATGTTTAACAAAGTAATTATTTGAATGACCGATCACCTGATATGAATATTTCCTATTGACAATGTTGTTGAAAAAGCAACTGCCTGTTATACCAAATAGTCTAGTCTTTAAATTCTCGTAAGGGATGGTTGTGTAAAGTGTTGAAAAGTCATACGTTGTGATGCTGTTTATTTGGGGGAACTGTTGTTACTTTAAATTTCCTATAAGTTCTTCAGAATTTTGTAGAATCCATATCTGATTCACATCGCTTTTGACATATGTCGTTGCACAATACGGAATGCCCAAGGGGTCTTTATGGTCACCTGCGTAATGAATTTGGTTGAAATATGCTCTTGAAAAGACGCCTAACATGTGAAATCTTATAGTAAAGCAACGGTAACTATCTAATCCCAGGGCGGGTCCAAAAATTAACCAGGGGTTTCTCTTTAACGAGCTTGAATCTACACCTCAAAAGAGTGCTATAATACAGAAATCAGCATATTTGGTCATGTACTTTCAGAGAAGATTTTTCAAAGATGCAAAATTTCAATTTTTTTTGCCATAGGGCGAGGCCATTTTTTGGACCCAGAGAGGGAATTCTGCATCACCGTCACTCAATGTTCATTCTTGGTATTTGGTTGAAATTGGCCTGCTGGTTTCTGAGAAGTCAAA
Source organism: Pinna nobilis (assembly GCA_016161895.1). NCBI lineage: Eukaryota > Metazoa > Mollusca > Bivalvia > Pterioida > Pinnidae > Pinna > Pinna nobilis. The sequence goes on from JACSZP010010159.1 coordinate 6,740, forward strand.
AATGTTAAATGTTTAAACACGATGGACGACGACGGACGGGAACGGATCGCAATAGGTCATAATCTGGTGACCTAAAAAGTAACAGTGCTCGATCAGATTGGAGATAGAGCTGAATGTCTGAAAAAAAACTGAGGATCAAACACAACCGAAGTTTTCTATGTTTGTTGAGAGCTCTATAGTCTGTATCTACACACTGAATTGAACAGCCTACATGTTTTAATTTACGACAGTGCAGACGACTCTTCTTCGTAGTCTTCGTTATGCTACTACGCGAGCAGCGAATAAAAGAAAGTGAAATACTTTGTATTACTTTTAATTTTAAAAAAAGTTTATATTTAGACCATATATTACCTAAGATATCATGGAACAAAAACATACACACAGTAAGGCCGTTGATTACCCAATTTGTTTCTAAAACTTCAGTGTCCTGTAATGCCGACATGCATTTATACATTGAAAGGAGCGGTCCATTTTCGTTTTGGCGAAGAAAGACACACTCCTCTCTTTGGTCGTTTAACATATTGTTCTGTTGACTTATCATGCTCGTTTTGAAATAAAGGTGACTAAATAAATGGTCCATGTGAAGCGATCACGTGACACTAGATTTGTATAATGTCAAGTGCTTTTTGAAGTGGAACTATGTTTGCTTGATCTGGCTTGGATATGAAACAATAGGTGTAAAATATATTTCTACAGAAAGAATAAAGGTGTAGGTATATGTTTTGGTCGAGTACTATTGCACTGACTCTACGGTACTGCAGTATGGTTTGTCTAGATTGTCTGACTCAAGCGTGAATGAATTTTAACTGGCCTCTAGTAACAGCTCGGTAGCTCATTTAATCAAAAGATATCTCGGGTTTTATACATTCCAAAATTAAACTAGACAAAAAAATTGCGTTATTAAGATTACTATGGTGTATTTTCTAAGTCTACTGTACTAAGTGCTGCCTGTGCACCCAAACATTGAACCCATTAAAAACGCTAGTAAAACGAATACGACTGTTTTACCTCGAAATCTTTTTTGCTCAGACTTTAAAATGCCGAGTCGTATTTGAAAATCGTTTATTCCCACCGAAATGAGTCCCGAGTAAAACCTTTTCCATATATACCGATGTTAAAATGCTGCTAATTTTAATCGGCTTTGTTACAAAATTGTTCATTCCATTGCGCACAGGGAACGTCAAGATTCAAATGACGTCATCGCACTTGATCGACTTTGATCAGCAACAAGTTCACACTCTTCCCTCACTAAACGATGACAAAATTTCATCCTCCTTGTAAATTGGATGTAGATAAATTCTTCAATAATTTATGTAAATGAGATGCATAATCAATTTTGAACAAGTTTGTCATGATCAATTTTGAAATTATAATATCAAATGCTAATTTGTTTTCGTATTGCAGAACCCAGTAATAATCTAGAAAAATAAACCGGGAAAAATTAAACACAAATGTTTTATAGCTTTCCTTCACTTGATTCCCTTCCCACGTTGGGATGTAGGTTAACAAGGGGGAGGGAGTTACCACGCGAAGAATTCTTATACACTTATTTGATGTGCAATAGCGTTAATTTTTATCCAATTTGCTATTTTTCCCGACACAAGTTGCCTATGAATGATAATTCAGTTGTCAAAAATTATTCCGACTTTTTTATGCGAAATGCATGTAGTTTATTGAAAGAAAAGCATTTATGATGAAATTATGTCCTACTGAATGTATGCCTTTGAAACATTAAGCCAAACTAAAACAACAGGATAATCCCCGATATGCCAAATGACCTAAGAAATCCAAGCTTTCAACGGGAATACGTAGTCACAAAGGACCTTTAATACATAAATTGGTTTTGAATTTTTTTGTTCAGGTTCAGAAATCATATACAATTGCGTGTATTTTTTTCTCAATCATCACTATGAACTATGCGACCCTGGCCCCCCCCCCCCTCCCAGCCCCTACACAGAATAATTATAATTTAAGTGTAGCTCTAATCATACTTAGTATAAATCAATGCTTTTATATAACATTCTTTTAAAGCTGTCTCAGAGAGAGAGAGAGAGAGAGAGAGAGAGAGAGAGAGAGAGAGATAGATTAACAATTCACCGGTACTGACGATCTCAAAGATCATACACCCTCCCTCATCCGACATATTTCGATATTATATTTCACCATTGTTGATAAAGCATTATAGCCTGCATCCTTAGATAATCCCCTGCAGGTGTAAAGACACATTTTCTCCCATGGAATTGATTGGAATAACATATATGTATCGTAAAATTAACATCGAGGGGAAATGTTAAGAAATTCACCTTCTTGAGCTCTTTTTAGTGCATGTAGGCTAGTATATGGTAGACGGGGATGATAAAAAGGTCAGTTTAACCTCATCCAACCTGTGATGGCTAGTCTTACTTATTATTCAAGATGAAAATCAGATTAAATATGGGAAAATGCAATAAAACATCAGACATTTGATGCTCCGAACCATAATTGTTTGTGAATATAATGTTCATATGACTGATAATGTAAATAAGCAAAGCCGAAAATGCTGAAATGACTTTGAGGTCAAAATATTGAGGATTTTCATGTCGTCAAAAAATATCTTTATGCATATTTTTATGTGTATTTATTTTTGAAAAATAGAACAATGTTTAACATAAGTGATTCAGAACAACACCAGACTTCTTCACACTGAGCTATTTTAGAATTTCAATCAAAGTTCTTTATAGTTTATTGAACTTTTAGAACAATTGTCTCGATATAGTCTTGTTTATCTAATTACAACAAAAAATGCACTTAAATCAAAGGCACATTTTTTCTTAAAAGTGTTGGGGTTTATTTATTTTTTTTTTTTGTGAAAAGAGGTCAAAATTTACATTTAAAATATCTGAAGGTCAACTTTGTGAGACATGATAACTGCAGGGTTCATTATTAGAACAAAAATGTGATGAAACAAAAACCATTCATTTGCTTAGAGCAAAATTATTAAAATAGGTGTAAACTAACTTATTGATGACAGTTTATACATGTATGAGATTATGCATCGCATGTCTGCAATACATTTATGGGTGTTTCTAAAGGATCCCTGTATAGTGCGAAACGAAAAGAAAACGAAACAAAACAAATTGAAACGGAACAGATAGAAACTAAACGAAACTAAATCAATAAAAACGAAACTACATGTATATAAAAACGAGACAAAACGAAACAGGTTTTTTTTATCTTGATCCAGTAAACGGATAAATTGTGCGGTATGAAACATGTCAGACCATGAAATTTGAGACTGTTGGAAACCCCTTTAACATCAACTTATTTGTCAGTAGCCTACCTTGATTTAAAAACTGATACTATGCTGAACAAGCTCTTGCGTTTTGTTTCGTTTTTATTTGTTTCGTTTCGTTTCGTTTCGTTTCGCTTCGATTCATTTTGTTTTCGTTTCGCACTTTCCAGGGACTCGTTTCTGAACTGAATGATGAAAAGTCGAAGAATGGAAGTTATTTTTCATTTTTACCTGTTTGAATTTCCATGGGACACAAAGGTTTTTTTATGTATAATGGCATGGGACAGGTACCTTTTTTAATTTCTAAAGCATGGGACATACAATTTCATGAATGTTAAAATTTTTGAACCGGTCCCATCGTCTGACAGCAAAAACGATTTCCAAGTAAAACAGTAGTATTCGTTCAAATTGTTTTTAATGGGTTCAATGTTTGGGTGCACAGACAGCAGGGAAGAATTTTTGGTGAAACGCATTATGAGAGATGCAGTTCTCCTTAGCACCAAGTCTCTCTCTCTACGCAACTAAACAATTGGGACATATTGCCAATTCGTACGTACATACATGCTTTAACAATATTAACGTGTTTTCCACTTCGGCTATTTTTTAGATTCATGCACAATTAGTTTTACAATGCCGGGATAGCTCTGCATTTAACAGAATACACATCGCATTTAGAAAATGTAATGTTTGACTATGACTTTCAAACACTTCAGAAAGAAATTCAAAATATTCCGCACATGATTTTTTTCAGAAAAAATACTCCCGTTATTTTTATTTCATGTACAATATTGTTTCGAATAAATTATACAACTGAAATTTATCAAACCTCTTTCTATTACATGAGCAAAGTGCCTATTGACGCTCAACTAAAAATTAGAAGGGTTCCTTTGAATTCAAAGTGATGGGATTTTGCATGATCAAAAGGAATTTGCAAACATAAAATAAACCAGTAAAAACTTGTTTTCTGACAAATATTAGTTTCCCTTCTCACTTCTTTACTTAAGTTTTATTGTTTGTCCCTTGTGGATAGTACCAGAAGAACTATAAGGCTACCCTCCTTGCGTCGGTCTGTCATGCTTAAGTATAGACATTTTTCTCCATGGTTTCAGATATTGTTCTTAGAATCAATGTGCAGCTTGTAGCATAAGTAGTAAGAGGTCTTGTTCGTATTTTTACCACAATTCTCTCTCTCTCTCTCTCTCTCTCTCTCTCTCTCTCTGCTTTATGTATTTTATATGATCACGTGTTTTTAACATATATATTAGTATCAAGAACACCTAGGTGCATGCTTAAACGAATATACATAATACTTCTCAAACCGAAAGCAAACAGTTTTAATTAGGAATTTGAATCAAGGTAAATATAATTGATATATGCTAGCAAATATATGTGGTCATAATCAATGTTTTGATACGCAATTAATGTCCACATTGACTTAATATTTCTTTCTTTCGATTTTGAGATATTTATTCCTTAGAGGAGTTGGAAATAGGCAGTTGTTGGAGAGAGATTTGCCTGGTCGATTGTATTGTTTAACGTCGTACTCAAGAATCTTTCACTTGCATGGAGACGCCACCAGTGCCCGTGAAGTGCGACATATTTAGTCTTATGTTCGACATTTATGACAATGCAGCAGTGAAGGTGGACAATGCTTAAACGAATATACATAATACTTCTCAAACCGAAAGTAAACATTTTATTTAGGAATTTGAATCAATGTAAATACAATTTATACATGGAGACACATATGTATGGTCGCAATTAATGTTTTGTTACACAAGCAATGCCCACATCGACTTAATATTTCTTTACTTCAATTTTTGGGGGGATTTATGATGTTAGATATAGTCAGTTGTGTATGTCAAATCTGCGGTAAAACTTCTTATCAT
>JACSZP010010171.1:0-17532 GCA_016161895.1 Pinna nobilis
TATAACGATCTTCTGACATTCCCTGTTCCATTGTAATAGAAAATATAACAATCTTCTGACATTCCCAAATTTTGTTTATGAATGGAAAGTGCAAAAAAATTATAAGAAATAAGATCAGTCAATTTGAAATACAGTAGAGTTGGTTTATAGCGAATTACCTTAAATTGAATTCAGTGCTATAACAAAGATGAATAAAATCCCTGAAAAGAACTACTATTTATCTATATATGTAATATATTCTGATGCTTGAATCGAAGGATGCCTATAATGAAGTCAAAAGTAAATCCCCTTTGACTTCGTTATAGACCAACTTCACTGTAAGTCATTATTTTGATATTATTTTTTTCCATATACACTGATAAGGACTTCTTGTGTGTAGTTATAATTTGACAGGCAATAATGAGTTTGAAAGGAACATTTTATGCTACCATAGAAAACACTGTAAATTCAGCAGGTATTCTGTATCATTGCACAATAGGGTTTCCATATGTAAGCTTCACTTCTCAAGCTTTTGAATGAGAAAGCTATAGAAGTAGATTCTAAAATGAAGGACATATAGATATAAAATTGATTGCTTTCTTGTTATAGAAACCGGTCTGGCAGGAAAGCGGATCTTACTGATGTCTCTAAACCACTGAGAGCAGAAGAGAAGAAAAATGCTCTAGCTAATATAGACATCAACAATTATGCGAGTAAGTATACCTGGGGAAATATTAGCAGCAGTCAGTGGTTAACATGTTTGCCTTCTGACCATAAGGTCCTGCGTTTGAATGTGCACTGGACTGCATTTGGCTGTCCATGTCTCTCCGATGAGACAGTGAAAACGGATGTGTCACATTAGACATCAGAATGTTAAAGAACTCTCCTAACTCAAAAGCGAATAGTGATAAGGCCATAAGTGCCAAGCATAGACCAGCTTTGTTGCCCTTCACCAGAATACAAGGACATCTCCATGTTTAAAGTGAAAGATTCTTGAGTGGGACGTTATACATCAATACAACAAACCTTGGGAAATGTGTAAGAGAAGGGCATCGCTCATAAGAAAAAAAAAATCTAATGCAAATTTACCTCAGGTACCATAAGTGGACATTATGGTTTTTTTTTAATTCTCTCTAGGTATTCGTTTCCTTATAAAGACTGCCCATAGTTCAGAATCCAAGTACAGTCAAGCGCCAATTATCCGGATTTTGTGGGGAGACGTACAAAAAGTCCGGAAAATTGATGGTCTGGATAATCGATTATTTTTTTGTGTGTAAGCCTCAATGTTGGCCTACATGTACTGTAGTCACAACATTAATCAGCTTTTACATCCCGGGATAAAGTGTTGCATCTTCATTGTTAGAAAACTATTAACAACTTCTATTTTATTTCTTTCTTTTATTAGCTATTATTTTTTTTTTTATTGTTATCAATGCATGGACTGTTTGGCAAATCAGCACTGAAACAAGCCCTTAATTCCTCCTTCATATCCTTGCCATGTGCACTGAACCGCATAGATAGACACTACACAAGCCGAGTAATAATCAGCATGGATCTACCTTTGCAAATTTCAAAACAATAAATGGCTTCAATAATTACCTACTTAAATAGATTATAATCCGGTGTAATAAACAATCATTGTAGGAAAAGTGGCCCCTATAAACACACTACAATGTATGTTATCAGTACACACTGCGTGGCCCTTATTGTCCATATGAGTAATAGCTCTTACATGTAGCATATGAACATTCAGGGCCGCAACTCAAACAGTAGTTGAACAAAAAATGTTCTAAAAACTTTTATTTTTATGTGTATACATTGTGCCATCTTTAAATGAAAACTCTGAAACAGATAGAATTGTGCCATCTATAAATGAAAACTCTGAAACAGATAGAATTTTACAATCATTGTGGCACACATATCTAAATATACCCACATGGTACTGAATACAAAAATAAACTCTATGTAGGCCTTAATAGCAGTGATGCAACAGTGGGTGACTTGACTTCGGAATTGGTTATAGCATCGTACATTGCTAATCAACACAGTTATATGTAGTCAACAAACTCAAAGAGAGAGGTACTCGTTTGTTTTTAACCAAAGATAGAATAATAAACAAATTATTGCAAGATCTTTTTTTAAAATAAATATGTGGATCTTCTCTGTAAAATTATGTCTGGAAAAAATGGGGGACATAACATTGGTTCGTATGAACGAACAATCCGGATGATCGGCGTCCGAATAATCAGCGCTTGACTGTATTTGCTTAAGAGCAATTGAATTCAACTTTGAATTGGTTGGTAAATTAAAGATTCTTGAGTGGGACTTAAAAAATACAACCAACAACAGCATTTTGAAGGATTTGAAGTAAAGCATGTCTTTGTTCTATACTTTTTGTCTTTCACATAATTATTACATCACTGTAGGTGTGGTCGTAATTGACGAGGTGCCAGAAGTAACAACTGACGATCCCGCTTTCCTGTATGAACAAAACGATGGATTTCAAGAGGTGACCTCAAAACGAGCGTTCAGAAGCAAGCAGAAAGCTCAGTTCGAAGCTGAACAAATGAAGCAGAAAGAACAACTGAGAAAGTCAATGGGAACCAAGGTATTCACAAGTGAATTCAGAAATAATGTATTTTGCCATGTATTTTTTCATCTTATTTGCTATGCACAAAAGACAATGAAAATATTTATCAACTGATAACAACACTATATAGGAGTTGCCTCTTGCCAGGCACACAACATGAAGAGTTTATTTAATAAAAATGAAAAGATTTATACACAGCTAGTTCAAATTGAAAATAAACTGAATGGGTGCAATATCCTTCGACCAATCAGAGATGCTAGCTACCTTTATACCTGGCTGTTACTTCAATTGTTCAGTGCAAAACTTATTTGTGTATGTGCTTTTAGGAAGGAACAGCATATAATTATTGAATGGATATTTTGGGTAATAATAATTGGTCTCTCATGACATTGGTGAATCTGGGGGGAAATATGTATAGTTCAGGGGTACAAAATATTGTGATTTCCTGAACTACCAATTCAATAATAGTCTTATTCTACAGATGTCCTCTGAATAGTCTGTTTATGCAGACATGAACAAAGAATTTTCTTCTATTGACTGTGTTTTTCCTCACAAGTCTATATTAAATGGAAATTGGAATAATCGGAAATTGGTATCTAACTTTGATACTTAAATTGTTGTTTCCAGGGAGTTGTGGCAAAACCAAAAGGTGTCCATGTCAAAGTGAGTATAGATAAACCTCGGCATGCTGGAAGCAAAATGAGTAAGTTACCTCCTCGTCTGGCCAGGCAGAAAGAACAAAGGGAGAAAGAAAGAAAGGAGTCCAAAGGTTTTGAGATGAAGATCGAGAATTGGGACAATGAGCTGGCAAACAATATCCCGGCTCCATCAGACAATATAATGGGGTCTGCTAGTGACCCTAAAAGTGAGTTGGATTTTCATTGGAATGAACAAATTATAATTATAGAGTAATCTGTATCATAGCAGAAAGGAATACAATTTAGCACTTGCAATTCACAGAATAAGTTTTATGTTTATAAGAGCCTGTTATACATGCATTTGTATCCTAATAGTTCAAATACGCTGTAAACATGTAATATTGTAATTTATCTCGGTTTATTGCAGAAAAATATTGCTGCTAGGTGATGACAGTGGTTGGCTATTTTCAATTTGTCTTTGTCAAAATTTATTTTTAGTTGGGTTTTTTCCCCCTCTTTTATGCCCCAGCAATAATGAGTCCATTGAATGTTAATTTATCCAAGTCAGTTTCTGTTTAGCTACTTGGTTTGTCACGCTTTCTCCTTTTTGCTGCAGACTTCATATTTTGCAAAATGTTTTAACACATGATAATGTTCATGCCTAAAGTAATTTTATTTAAGTTCATATGTCCAATTGTAGAGTGTTTGAATGTTATGAAATATTGGGTATATTTTTTGTTAGCTAGTAGAGTATTGCACAATTTACTTTCAGACTCCATGCAAGTCATGTCTACTGCTGGTACACCATCCCAACAGCAAGCAATACAGGCCTCCATTATACAGAACACGGGTATTGGAGACTCCATGCAGCCGACGGCCATCCCAGAAGTCAGTGCGTGGGCTGCTAAACCAATAAGTTATGCAGCTGTTACGGGCTCAGTGTCACAACCCATCAGCCTGGAGAAGCTGGAGAATCATGACAGTGGCATTGATGTTAGTGACCAGCCTAATTCTGCAGGCTCGTCGAGTCGAAGCTCCCCAAGTGCAGAAAATAAATTGAAGAATAAGAAGGTGAAAAAATGGGAGAGAAAAATATCTTTACCCAATCAGCAAAAGAACAATTTTTTGTTAGCGTTTTGAAAACGACCTTTTATTTGGATGTTGACATGCATGGAATATATGTCAAGCTCAAATTTGAGCCACAGAAGTATTTTTCAAGGGGAAAAACATTAATGTGAAACAAAAACCAAAAAAAAAAAATCTAAAAATAGAAAATCTAGTTCTGAATGGCTGCAGACAACCTCAATCAACTCAATTCAAATTTACATCAATTTTTTTCTGCACTTATGTTTGTGTTGGATTTATTATGTAATTAGATCAAACCTTGCTTCTTTGCTTGATTTTCAAGCCGCCGTTACTATCTGTACACATACGAGTTCTGTTTCCCTGTTCTCCAGTTTAATTATAATGCAATATCTTCATGCTCCTATTCTGATATTTCACGTGAAAGATCTTACGCAACTCTGCTGCTGTCAACTCTGTTGAAGTTGCATTCTGATGACCTTTTATCACCACCTTTTTGAACCAATGGAATTGCAGCTTTCTAAGTTGTCAACGTGTGACAACTGTCCCTGCTGAATATTAAGTTGGAAATGATGTGAGAATCATCATTGTTTACTGTGATAATTCCTTGGTGTTTTGAAACATGCATTTTCATTGGTTCAAAAATGGCACCTAAAAAGGTCATGACCCTATTCTATGTGACCCTGAGTTGCATTCGATCCTTTTCACCACAGCATCAGAAAAATAGGTGCAAGAAAAAACATACATTGTAATTAGATTGGCTACTCCTATATCTCACCACACCCTTGTTGCTGTGCCAGTCCTTCACTAAATCTATCATCTCTCTTTGTATTTCTGTTCTTTTCTCCTCTTGTTATTTTGTTTTGCTCTTTTGCATTTCATTCTTCTTTACTTCATGCAGCAACCACTATGTACCTTTTGATCTTGAGCAGTGAAGCAGAGATTCTTGTTCTCTTATCTCCTCCTTTGTACTACCTTTAACTCAGTCTGATCAAAATTTGATCCTCATTGTGCTTTTATACTATGATCCAATGAAACCCACAGTCAGGTCAGATTCAAAGAACTCATTTGGAACTTCTGGTTTCTTTCATACACCCAAGTTGACAGCTGTACTTTCAATTTCTGAAGGTAGAAATTGATTGATTATAGAAGTCATGAAATTTGACCTGTCAGTGGGGTTTCATTAGTTCCACATGTAAAGCACACTGTCAGAAAATCAAGCTTTGATCAGACTACCCTGACTGCCCTTTACCTGTACCCTGAGTTGGTGGACGGTTGTTTTATGCTATCTTTACCACATACACACTGAAATTGACACTTCATCCTTAATGATGCGCTTTATTACTTGGCAGCTTTTTCTTGTATTCCAAATGTTCTTAAGCCACATAATTTTGCTATCAAGTCAGAACGCTCAAATATTTGCTTTTGTTATCATTGAAGGGATATTGTTGGCTGTGGAATCATATTAGGGTGCTGCTACTATAGTGACAGAGACTGAAAGTGTTCACTCCATCTGTCTGTCTGTCAGAAACACATATCTACTCTATAGTTTTCACACTACCCGTAGTAGTATAGTTCAAACTTACTATGATTGTTTACAGAGAGAGCCTTCATGGGCAAATGGTTAAGAGCATAGTGCTTTAAACCGTTCAGACTCTCACATCTGGTTAGAGCCTCACTGGAACCTAAGTTTGCCAGTTTTCTTGGGCAAGGTCAGTGGCCTCTTCCTGGATACAGTTGTAACTGGGTTCTCTCCACCACCATATGACTGAAAGATGGTTGAAAAAAAAGAAAGAAAAACCCACTAGGAGCTTGATTTTTTTTTAATTGTAAAGATACGGGCTTTTAATGGACTACTGTGAGTAAAATGCAATTGTCAACACATTAGTGTCCAAGAATGGTCCCCTGAATGGGTTGTTGTCTCATTCTTCTAGTGGTTTTATTTGCATAATCAGGGGACCTATGTAAATGTAGGGGCCTCGGCCTGCGAATCGAAAGATCAAAGTTTAAGCCGTGTCAGTGCCACTCCATGGTTGGCCGTCCCTGTCCTTCAGATGAGACAGTAAAAACCGAGGCCCCGTGTCACAGTAGGTGTTGGCACATCAAAGAATCCACCCTACTCTACGGCCAGCAGTGCCGAGCATAGGCAAAATTTGTAGCCCTTCACTGACACACGGTGACGTCTCCATATGAGTGAAATATTCTTGAGTGGGACTTTAAACAACAATACCATGCCATACCATATATAGATGTAAAAGGTTTAAGGTCCCTACCCCGTTGTGATGTTTTAGTATTTGAGGAATTCAGAATTCCACAGCTTAACATTTTCTTGGCAGATTTTTAATCACTGCATTATAAAAAGATTCAATCAAAACTAAACTGAATAACTGGCTTATTAATAACTGTATGATGTAATCTACTTGTTAAATATAATATGCATAAATAGTACATGGCTGAATTAAGGATTCAGCCTTGTATTCAACTTGCACTATATTTACAGATAATTTGTTTCTGAATTGTATACGAAAAAACAAGAATCACCTCCCGTACTAGCTTTTTGTGTACCAAGTTTGATGCTCTTTCATTGCCATCTTAAGGAAACAATTGAAAAAGCATATCTTTTAATTCTTTTTTACATAGCTGTTTCTAGAGACAGAATTGATTGGAATTTTAAGATATGAAAATTCATTTATTTAGCACTTCAATGTGTTCTATGTAAGTTTTATGTGTACAGGTTCCTGACTTGAATCACACAGCCTTTTGCTTTGTCAAGCTAGTACAACTGATACTACTATGGATATACATTTTTACATGATTGTTTGTTCTGTATATTGCATATTGTGGTGATGGTGTAGGGTATTTGTAAATATGCTTAAAAGACAACAATATTGTAGATCTCAAGAGTCCAGAACAGATTCTTGTGTTCAGATTGATGCTGTGAGCCAACTCTTCTTTAAATTTGTCTTTTTTACTGTAGAATTTACAGAACACGGAAGAAAAGATGGCATCATCCAACACGATGAAGATTGATGTAGATAAAAACAGATTTGAATCTCCAAAACCACAAAGACAACCCAAGGTACAAGCTAGTTGCAACTCTGTGGTAGCCTATTTCCCGTTTATTTGATATAGCTTTATTTGGTTTTGTTATAATGTACTCCCAGTAGATTTGATATAGCCACACGTGGGGTCACTGAAATGTTGTCATCCTGGTAGATTTTACAGAGCCACTTGTGGTTCCATGGTAGAGTGCTTACTTGAATACTGTAGAGTGATGGGGTAAAGCCATTGAATGCTGCAGCATGACTGGTTTTTCTAGTCATTTTGATGAGAAAATAAAAAACATAGGTCCAGTTATCAAGGATTGGCTTGGCATCTTAATTATCCTTCTTTGCGTAGGTTTAGGCCCATAGCATAGGTAAGTTTTTCTGAAGTTTGATACTGCTGTTATATATTTGAAATAATTTTGAAAAGAACATTTCACACCAGTCAAGAACAAATTCAAATCTAATTTTGTTGTGGTCCACTAGTAATTATGCAATTAAGTTTTCTCTGTAATAACTTAGGTTAAATGTTAAATAACCCTCCTTGCTCTACAGCCACAATTGTTGAGCAGAGGCAAAATTTGTTGCCCTTCACGGCAAATGTGATGTCTCCATTTAAGTGAAAGATTCTTGAGTGGGATGTTCAACAGCAATACAGCCGACCAACTTAATTGTTCTATGTGTGAAATTTACTTATCCGACTCCTTTCAAAGATGGTTTGTCTGCAAAGTAGATATTGAAATTGATGTGGATGTTTAGTTAGGTTGTATTTATTTGACTTCTGGATCTTTTGTTTTGTGCAGGTCACAAGGAGTGAAAAAGTGAGTGTCAAGGACACAATGGACAAGCCAGATAGTACAAAGACAATAAAAAAGCCAGAGTCTGTTAAAGAGAAATCCAGAAGCTCCTCCACTATCGAAAAACCAGAACCCATTCAACTACCTCCCAGTTTCAAAGATCCTTTATATGGAAAGGTAATGTTGATGCTGTTGTGGAATTTTATGATAATCAACCAGAAACAAACTATGAATGACAAATTTTGTCTTTTGTCCTTGGCTGTGTCAGTATTATAGGGTGGCAATGTGTCTCATAGTTTAGTTTTATAAACACATTTCCATCAAGTATGCAAGAGATTTGAATGGGACCTATCCATTTTCTCACGAAAATAAGATAGTCATATCAAATGAAAAGATTATGAAACAACATTAAGATTTGAATTTAGTGTCAGATTCTAATCTAGTACAGTCAAAATCATCTGGCATTGGTATATTTTAAATTGTAGCCTATAATATGAATATTTTAGATGTGAATGCTCACATTAGTGTAGTCTGAAATTTCTGCATTTCTAATTATCATTTTGTGGTCTTGTGCTTAACAGGGGGATGACTCCAATGAGATAAAACTCGATTTTATTTATGACGATGACCTGGCTGCAAACTATGAAGAAAAAGTGGAACCAGAAAAGACCGCGGCTGAACAGAGCTCGGCTGTGACGGTGTCTATATCTACCAATGATGGGAACAGCCAGGACATCCATGTTTGCCCAACATCGCCGGCTGCACAGGATCTGAACCTGAAGATAGCCTCTGTCAAGTCCTTCTGGGATTCATCATCCATGCCACCCTTTGATCAAGGGTAAGACTTGACCTTTGTGCACTGTTTTTGACCATTATGAACTGTGTTTTGTGAGTACAAGGCTATGTTACTTACATATGCTTTGTAATGATTGTCGTTTTCTGTTAGTAAGATAATTGAGACATGATTCAAATAGCTTAAAATCTGATTTCAGCTATTTTGTCACCAGTTAATAAATAGAGAAAATACCTTGAATTCCTGGGAATTTCTCATTTTGTCCGTGATAATTGAAGTTTAATCAAAGCCAAATGATGAATTTGATGAAACACGATTTATATGATGACAAATCTCATCACTCACCGACCTGATGGCTTTACCTTTAATCTTGAATTTCTTTATGTGATACTGTTGAACCTCGCCTAGAAACCTCTTGACTTAGGAGACCATCTCATGAATAAGAACACTTAAGACCATCAATATTTAGTCTATCTCTCCCCAGCCTGTTTCAACCTCACTTAGAGACCACGTCAGTAATAAGAACACTTAAGACCATCAATATTCAGTTTGTCTTTCTCTCTCCAAGCCTGTTTCAACCTCACTATAACAACCACACATTTACAATCATCTATGTGTTATTGAAACAGAAGTTCCTAGACAGGTTAGGTTAAGTTCATGTAATGACAAGGACTTCTCATTTTGTTTACTTATTTTCAGTTTGATATGCATTTTGACTAAATAACTAAATAAAGTGGACTACATCTTGTTTGTGTATAATTTACAGTATTGCAAGTAATGCTGGTTTGGTTGGAACAACTGAGACAGAAAGTTCCAGTGTGGCCACATCTTTCCACACATTCAATACGGAGATGGACCCTGGCCTGGGAGCCACTGACCACAATGCGTCCATCAACCTGGATACTGTCAGTATGGCTACTGACGAGAACAACAGTAGTCTAGGTCCATCATCTAACCTGTCTCCAAGAGTCCAAGACACGATAACCTTTACATCATCCCAAGTCGTGGATCCTAACACGCTGGATAACAAATCCTCTGAGCAGAGTAATGTGTGCAAGGTAATCATGAAGGTGAAATTTTTACACCTGTCATACGACAGGTTTTGTTTGCGGGGGTGGGGGGGATCTTCCCCTGTCCATGTAGTGTTACCTCACCTAGGATAAGAACCATAAAGACAGAAAATCCTCCAAATTTGTACACTCAATATTTAATTATTTACTCAAGTGTGAAAAATATTGGACCATAAAGTGACAACAAATTTTTTTCAACTGAGACATTTTACCAGGGTTATTTTAGAATTAAATATGGGACCCACCCAACTATCTATGGATTCTTTTTGCCTTTTCTGGTAAAATTGTTATACTAAACAAATAAGAACTTCCTTGGTCCCACATTGTTCACTGAACTTGTAAGCATTGAATAGAAGTCATTCATGGATGCATTGATATAAGTATGAGATATTCACCCTTCTTTGGCATTCAACACAATCATGAATGCACGTGTGTTCAGTTGTTTTCATATTCCGTCTTTTTGCCGGAGAAACATTGTTAAGTTCATGTGTGTGTGTGTGTATCTTACATATCTCACAATAGTTTCATTCCCAGTATGAATTATCCATGACACTATATTTTTGCGCGTGTGCATGTTAAGTGTAATATTTCATGTTGTACTGTGCTTGTTATTTTATGGCTAGTATGTTAAGCGAGAACTTTATTTTCGCTAGTAGGTGCTCTCACATAATTAAGTGAAAATAAAATTCCCACGTATAAAACCAGATTTACAGTAGAAGGCATTCTATGGTTGTCACTAACGATTATTTTGACTTTTGACGTATCGCAGGTTAAACCTCAGCAGCTCCAATCCAATCAGTTAGAGACAGAGAGTTTGTCAAGTAGTGGTGGGAACAATATGCTGGGAAGTGTCCAGTCAGAAGTTCCTAGTCCTCCAAACATACAGACCATGTTGACAGGGGGAAGCCAGCACACATTCACTCCATTTCAGCTTGGGGGCTCCCAGATAATACCCCAGGAAAATAGGGTAAGATTGATACATTTGAAAACTTTGTTAGATTGTCAGTGGTATATTATACAAATATTTAATGGCTTCATGTGCTCTAGTCGAGAATATTTCCCCCAAGGTGCTGGTAATCAACAGGCGTAATATTGCACGAGGCCGTGAGGCATTATATACCTTTCAATATTCCGGTTTTGATACCATGGATTTCACAGTGTGATCTGACATTCTGGATAACCGCACTGTGGTTTTCTAAATCCATATCACCCCTCTCTGAAACTGATGACATAGTAAACAAACCACGCCTACTTTTCCCATGGCAACTATACAATATATGAGTTTTTCATCTAATAAAGTGCAATTTTGCAGTTAAGAAGTTTAAACTTCACTGAGTGGAATCCACTTCAATTGAACCCCAATATATTGAAATCCCACTTAATTTTTATTTCCTGGCTAAATTACAACATTACTTTTTTAACTTGGTTGATTTGAAAACCCTGTTTATTTGAAAGATTAATTTCCTGTCGGTTTCAATATATCCATTTTGGACTATAATAGATTTTTATTGAAATTTTGAATGACAAGTAATTGATTATGACATTTTGTAGTTGAGTCAGCCAAACTATGGATACAGCTTGACCCATCAGCAACAACCACCTATGGGACAACAACAGGGCTATTCACAGCAGTCTTTATTTATGCCAACCACGCCTACCCAGGACTCATTCATGCCCCAGATGTCAGTGTATCCTCGTAACCAGCCACAGACTGGTGCATTTGGACAGACCCCTCCCCAGCAAAACACCATCATGGTGTCATCTGCAACCTCATCACTCATGTCCACGACAATAAAACCACCCAACCAAAATAATGGCTATGGTAAGTGATTTACTTGGTTTACAACAAGAAGTGTTATCTAATTTTATATCTCTACCCTTCACCAGCTTGATATCACCAGAATAGGACCGAAATAATGTTATAAATGACATAACACGCCAAGAGAAAATTACTGATTCTGTAACGTCTTTGTCATGATGATGATGATGTGCATGATAATTGCAGTTAAAGAAAAAGACATTTTATGGTTATAGAAAAAGAAAAAATACTAATTGTTGTGAAAGTTGCAATATGAGTTTAATTTTATGCTCTTGATTTTGTATAAAGCACATTTTTCTTGCACTTCTTCAGGTACAATGCAGAAGAATATTGGCCCCAGTTCTCTTCAGTTTGGACAACAAATAAACAACAACTCCCTGCCACCGTCTCAGATGTCCTTTATCCAGTATGACCCTGGTCAGATATTTGGGACAAATCTGGGTACAAATCCACTACTGAGCAATACACAGACTGCTCAAAATGTTAATACATCACAGATCTTGGGCTCCCAGTTGGTACAACCAAGGTAAGAATGTTTGAAGTGATTCTGTTCTGGTACTTTTCAGATGATTTTTCAATGCTAAAGAGTACTATAAAAGATAAACTGTGGTATGGAATTAATTGCCTGATTATGAGGTTGAGGGTTAGAATCTGCGCTGCAGTTGGCATTCAGTGTCCTTGGGATAAGACAGTAAAAACTAACGTCCTGTATCACACGAGGTATCAGCACTTTAAAGAACCCTTATTGCTCAGTGGCTATAAGTGCTGAGCATAGGCCAAATTTGATGCACTTCACCAGCATTTAGTGAAGTTTTCATGATTCTTTAGTGGTATGTAAACAACCAACCAACAATCAGATTAAAAGCCAGATTTTCAAACATGGAGATAACTATCCTATTCATTAAGTATTTTTTGTCTAAATGCATTGTAAGCATATGTATACAATTTTACAGAGCTGCTGTACAGAACCTGCAACCAGTCCAAGGCACAAACTCTTTCTACCAAAGTCCACAACAACCACTCCAACAGACCAGCTTTTTCTCATCACAACAGCAGTCCAGTAATATTCAGGTAATTATTGATCTATCACTCTTGGTGTTTACTAGGGTTCAGTGCTCCACATATTTGTTTATTTTACCCCTTTGAATTGTCAAAATACGCATATAATATCAAATTTATGTGTATCCTCATATCTCTGTCACTTTTCCCTTTACCCTACGATGTTAAAGAACCTGTACTTGGTTTTAACTATTTAGGTCATAAAACCATGCAGTAGAAGTTTCTTATAACAAAGAATAGTTTTAAACACAATTATAACATGCCAATGAACAACAATTTCGGCTTTGGGTCTTTCCTGTCATTAGAATAATTAAAGAGAAATGCAACATGCATTTCATAAATTCCTACTGTATTTAAAGTACCTTCTCTTCTAAAGCAGAACACTTATTTACCCTTCAGAAATGAAAAATGGGGGTACTGTTACACAGTGTCTGAAAAACATCTGGAGCACTGGGGGTTGCTGATGTACAAAAATCAGAGAAATTTTCATTTGGGGAGACAGTTGTAAGTCAGAAAAGGTTATACTGCCTTACTATTTCAGCTACAGTCAACTCCATAAATAACAAGACCACATGTAATGAGGTACCGATTGTTACAAGAAAAGATCACTATTCCCAGTGCATTTTCCATACATTACTATGCAATTTTGAATAACAAAGATTGGCTATAACGAGATAAATATCTTGTGCCCTTCAAGTTTGTTATATGCAGAGTTGACTGTATTAATAAACCAGATAGTTTGTCTGGCACAATAGTATATAAGTATGATATGCCCTACATTGTCTCGGAGAGAGAGAGAGAGTGAGTTAGTTTTCAAAAAATGAATGGTTCACAGCGTGCATATGTTACATGAAATATTCCAAGATGCAGTGATATGGACATTGCATTGTTACAAGATGAAAAAGAATTAATTTGCTGTGAAAATTCTGCAGTCACATATGGACATTTTGTACATAAGTTTAATTGGTTGTTGGGGAAGCTTGTAGCATCTTTTGAATTTTTTGGGGTCATCAGTAATTCTAACAGGTTTTGGGTCAGATTTGTCCATTATTGGGCCCTTATTTATACTACCTTGGAGGATGGTGTAATATATGCATGGTAGCAGTGTACGGGTAATTTCTCAAGACAATAATTTGGTAACTGGGGCTAGAGTAGCAAATCATAATGGTCAGTAGTGTTAGCTATATCTGTTGTGCACTATAATAATGAGCCTTGCCAAATTTTCCTTCAGCCCTTAGGAAATGGAAGTCGTAAAAGTGGGGAGTTGATGATACAGGCATGCATCCTACAAGGGGCTCTACAGCAAGCTGCTGCAGCTGGGGCTCAAGGCCCTCAGTTCTCTTTACAAACATATGGAAATCAACCCAACAATGCTGCCACAGGATTAAACCTTCAACTACAACCCTCCGCCCCTGCCGCTGCACAGCAACAAGCTATGGGGATGACCCCTCAGTCCACAGTGTCCAAAGTTTCACAGTTCAACCATCCCTTGCAACAGCAGCAGCCACCCGGGTCACCACAGAGTGCACCTGTAAGCATATCATTGTAGTCATCTTGCTTTGCTTTTCTGTTGTGGTTTTTGTGTCATATACTATTTCTGTGTGTTCTGTATCATCGTGCGGTTTGTGTGCATGTTGTGATGTTTTTAGTTGGCTTGTGGATTTGTGTGAAGAGCTGTACAGACTGTGCTTGTGCTTTTTGAGCTTCATTCCCTCCTTGCACATCCCCACCAGAACAAGAACATAGCTTGGTGTGGTGCTTTGTACTTAGTAGTAACTACTGAAAACCTAACCTGTACTTCCTAGTGTCAGTATTCCACCTTTATGAAGGTCACTCATTTAGGGGGGGGGGGCATTGAACCGAAGGGGATGTGGGTTAAACAGGGAAGGGGGATGTAATTTATCATTATTTTCTGTAATTTTGAAGCACTGATTTATTAGATTTTTAGCTCACCTGAACCAAAGGTTCAAGTGAGCTTTTCTGATCACTTTTTGTCCGTCTGTCTGTCTGTCCGTCCGTCTGTACACTTTGAACATTTTCGACTTCTGAAGAACCACTGGGCCAATTTCAACCAAACTTGGCACAAAACATCTTTGGGTGAAGGGGATTCAAGTTTGTTCTAATGAAGGGTCAGGCCCTTATCAAACGGGAGGTAATTGAGAAACATTAAAAATTGGGTGGGTGCCTTTAAAAATCTTGTTCTCTAGAACCACCAGACAAAAAATCATTAAACTCATGTGGAAGCATCCGAATAGAGTGTAGATTCAAGTTTGTTCAAATGGTGGCCGCTGGGGTCAAGATGGGGCCACAATAGGGGCGCAAAGTTTAAAATAGGTTTATAAAGGAAAATATCTTTAAAAATCTTCTTCTCAAGAATAGCAAGTGTACAAAGAACCAAATTGATGTGGGAGCATCATTATATGGTGTAGATTCAAGTTTGTTCAAATGGTTGCCGCTGGGGTCAAGGTGGGGCCACAATAGGGGCCAAAAGTTTAACATAGGAAAATATCTTTAAAAATCTTCTTCTCAAGAACAGCAAGTGTACAATTAATCAAATTAATATGGGAGCATTATTATGTGGTGTAGATTCAAGTTTGTTCAAATGGTGGCCTCTGGTTTTAACAATTCTGTTAGTCATCACAATTTTACATTTTATGCACTGTACCTGTCGTGCAAGACTGATTCTTCTACTTTCAAGCACTAAGCTGATCTTACAAAGTGCTTCATTATGCAAGTAACAAAGCTGAAACTCATTTTAAGCAGAAAGATAATATCAAGCAATTAGATTTAACAAGTATGGAAGCAGTCACTTCAAAAACTGGTCATGCTTAAAATATTAGGATTTGTACATAATTCTTGGGCCATATATTGTTATATTTCAAAAAGGAGAAAATTGTGCTGTATGCATGGTTTGTGAAGTTGACTTTGAAATCTTGTTAAAATGTGCAAAATACTTGCTGCATAGCATTAGAATTCAAAGAATGTAAATGCACTAGCAAAACTACAGCCAGATGAGTTAAAAAATACAGACTTCGGCACACGGTGACGTCTCCAAATAAGGGAAAGATTCTTTAATGGGAAGTTAAACAACAATACAACCAACCATGAAATACAAAGGTCAAATTGAGTAATCAGGTCTAACATTGATGATGAGTAATCAGGTCTAACATTGATGATAATATACTACTATGATTGATTTAGATGGCTCTGATGTGGTTTTAGCTCCGTAGTAGACTAGAAGGTGTAAGGTTCCCAGCTGTAGCTTGTCTGGATTCTTCCATCTAACATAAAAAAAAACAGTCCTGTGTCAAGAATCGGCTTTGCATAGTTAAGAGTACTGTCATGGCCCAGTGGTAAGTGTGTTTGACTTCAAAACATGAGGTCCAGTGTTCAAGCCCAAGCCACGTCACGGTTGGCTGTCCCTGCCTCTCGGATGAGACAGCAAAAAAACTGAGATGTGTCACAGTAGCTGTTTGCAGGTTAAAGAACCCTCCCTGCTCTACCGCCTTAAGTGCCAAGCATAGGCAAAATTTGTCGCCCTTCACTAGCACACAGTGAAATCTACAAATAAGTAAAAGATTCTTGAGTGAGGCGCTAAACAACAATACAACCATTCAACCAAGCTTATTTAAGATCCCTCACTGGTTAGGATGAAATCATTAGCATAAATGAAGATTTTGGCACTTATATCAAGTTGGTGTTGGCACAATATCACAGAAATTATATTTTGTAAACCCCCAATAAAAGAAAGTGAACAAATACAAGTGTAAGATCACTCATGGTTAAGAAATGAAAATACTTGGTTCAGCTGTTCGTGCTTGAAGGTTAATTTACTATTCCTTTCATGACTCAATGTTCCACAGTAAATGGATTGTTCTCCTTCACCCCTAAACACGCTTTTTGATTTGCCTAAGTCAATGGTTTAATGAAGAGTCCACTGTTTTTCATATACAGTCTAACCTGCCCTAGCGACCACCTTTATATAGTGACTTCCTGCTCATAACGACCGCCCCTTAAAATTTACTATATATTTTCACTGTATATAGCGACCCCCTGCCTAATGCGACCGTAGAATTTCGTCCACTGGTAGTCATCTTGCTTCGTATAGCGACCGTTTTGAAGGGAGGTAACTCGAACTTAGGTTTCAAATCTCGTGCAACACTGGGAACGATTTTAAATCTCACGTGATACTGGGAACGAGTCAATAAACATGGAGTCATCCATGATGTTTTGACAGGTACAGCACGTGTACACATGTCAATAAACACACCGGTCGTAACTAGAAACGAAGACAGTCATTCGAATTGGATTGTTTTTACAAACAGAAGCCAGTCAGTGCTAGCTGATTGATGATTAGAAGCTATTGTACACTGAAACTAACATTTGCTGTCTGACTCGGTGACAGAAATTTTGTAAATTTGTTTACATGTTAATGTTTCCCCGAACACGTTTTGAAAAGACAAGTTTCCATATAGCGACCGATAATTACTGCTGACTGATTGATATAATGTTTAGCCGACCGGAGAAGTAAAAGGTGTTTATTTTTTCATGAATTATAGTTAGAAAACAGACAGAAATTTGTAATCAAAGCAAAGAAATGACAGTGGATTTGAAGTTCAAATTCATACATGCATATTGTCAATGATTGACTGTAATTACT
>JACSZP010010179.1:1425-18792 GCA_016161895.1 Pinna nobilis
ATAGGTGCATGATCTGACAGTGTATTAAAAACACCAGAATTAAATTCAACAATAGTGGAAATATTTTTAGTTTCACATAACAGATAATCAATTAGACTTGTTCCGTTAGGGCCATAGAAGGTAATGCCACCATATGGATCATTTACGTGTCTACCGTTCACAATACGGAAACCCGTAGATTTACATAAAGAAAGGAGTTTTCTTCCAAACTGATTGACAAACTGGTCACTGTTATTTCTATTTAAGGTACATACATCTGGTGAATAACCAATAATGGACCCGACAGTATCCGAGACAGTGTNNATGTTGTATAAAATCGTCTCTATTACCAGATCTAGCATTAAAATCACCAGATATATACAGACCCGTCATTTTTGTATTTACAAATTGCGTCTTCTAAACACTGAAATAAATCAACTTCTTCACGTGCATAAAATACACTGTTTTCTGGGGGATGTAGCAAAAAACATAGGTGTAAATGCTGTGTTGCCGTGATTCACTTTCAACCATATAATACTATCATACAAATTTTCTACAACTTGAACATGTTTAGCAAGACTACATTTATACAATATAACTATCCCTCCCCCCTTTCCCTTTCTCCTAGGGAAAGTGACACTATCATAACCACACAGATCAACTCTATCGTATTTCGTTATTCAACATTCATATAAACAAATAATGTCGTATTTATTTACAAGATTTACAAAGTTAGATTTAACAAAGTTAATTTACAATGTTTTTCAGTTAGTCCTTTGCCGATGTTCCATGAAAGAACAGACAACACTCTCTCCGCCTCTTCCTATTTACGACCGGTTACAACCGCGTAGCTGCTGTGCAGTGCGGTGTCATTGTTAGATGCGCGATACACATTATCACTGGGGGAATTGGCGGGGCACCTCCCCTGTATAGTTCGTTGCACACATTACCGCCGCTGCGTGCGTTTGGGTCTCTATCGCTGTTGCACACGCGATTCACACGAGTTACACCACCACTGCTAAGGGGCCGTGGCACACCATCCCCGGTAGATGTCCGATTGACGCTGACAATATCCTTCGGGATAGTATCATCATTCGCACTGGTGTTACGCCGTCTATGCTGCATCGCACTAAACCGATCTTGTCGATCAACGTCATTATTGTTACCGTTGTTGTACGGTTACCATTGACGTACAACGTGTCCTTCACTAACTTGACATGGTCCCCATCCATCCTGTGTTTTCGCATTATTGGATATAACTTCTTACGTCTCTGTTCCACTGAGTCGGGGAATTGTTCGCTGATACGGAGTGTCGTTCTTTGTAGTTTGTAGGAGTTTCTGAGCACTAGTTTTCTTTGTCTGTTGTAAAGAAATCTAGCTACGATTAGCCTTTGATTGCCTGTGAATTTTTTCCCAAATCTATGCACGTTGCCAAAGGCTATTTCTTCTTCTATACCAAGTTCATAGAAGATGAAGTCTCTAATACGAGATTCCGAGTCTTCAGATCTCGATTCGCCCGATAGACCGTGAAATACCGAATTCTGCTTCATGCTACGGCACTGCAAATCCTCTACTTTGGACTTGAGCTCATCTTTCTCTTCCTTCATGTGTTTGAGATTCTCACTTAGTTCACAGATAACATCATTTTTCATGACAGTCACATGGTTTTCCATATCCTCCTGTATATTCTTTACTTTGTCGAAAGCGTCAGACATAAACTTCACTGAGTTCTCTAGAGCAACATTGGTTTGTTCTATATGAGTGAACCGTGATTCGACATCAGACATTCTTCTCTCTAGGCTACCTACTTTGGGAATTAAAAACTCCAGACCAGAAAGTTTTTGTAATACCAGGTTAAGTTTTTCGTCCAATTTGGCTATTTCATGGTCTCTACTCAGGTTAACAATAGGCGTCGAAGCAGTAGTATTGTTCTGTGGTATCGATCCGTCCGAATCTCCATACAATATAGCATTTGTTTTACCTATAGCTTCGCTCACCATGAGTGAGTGAGAACTGCTCTCCACACTGGTATCGCTTAGTGAATTGTCAGATTTTGAATTCTTTTTCCTCTTTTTACTTTTTTCCCATCTTGTTTGCACAATTCTACACAAAAATTGTCAAAGGTAAACTAGTCCCGTAGCCCTGCACGTTGCTCTTTCAGGTGACACATTATAGTTACTATGTCGATATCCAAAGAAAAAAAGACATGTTTTACGGAGCGATAGAAAACACGTCCGACCTGGTCAAGATCTACTCACCATCTCCGATACATCGATACAGTCATCCCTGTAATTCTCTTAAATACTTATTCAATACTAATTTATAATTACCTTCCTTGTTCAGACTCTGTGACAATGACTTCAGTTTATTTGTCTTCCGTCAAATCTATCACATCCTGTGATCTGAAATTTGAAGGGATTATACACTTAAATATTAATACTCAAAATGGGATGATCTCTGATACTGCTGCTAAATTCTTTACGAGGTTAAGTTAAGACTTAACTGTAGATAAAATGGTTATATATATTGACCTCATTTTTATTGATAACTGATCATGTCATGCTCATTGAATTTTGTAGGTGTATCAGTATTATTTCTTATATCTATGACATTGACAAATACACTTACATACCAAATGTGACAGACGGCAGATAAACTAATAGTTTCTTTTCAATTTGCCGATTGGGCATTTATAATGGAATTAAATAACAGTTAGGCACCTTACTCATACAGCTCTGTTAAGAATTGTCTTGTGCTAGGCATCAAAGGTCCCAGACAGGAGTCATCGGACTCATCCGAACTGCTGCTACTTGGCCATCTCGTGGTGATTCAGACTGTCAAATTGTAAATAGCAGTTTTTACAGAATGCAAGACTTTTGGTATTTCTGCAATTTTCCATTTAGCAACTGTCTTTTTGCAAGTTCATCAAAGCTAGTAATCAAATTGAACATTTGCACATTGTGAACAATTTAAATCTGTATCAAAAGAGGACACATGTTGGAAATGGACACTTATTCTATAATTAACAATTTTTGCCCTCCCAAAAACAACAAAATAGGTAACCATAACTTATATGTATTAAACAACAAACCATCAAAAATCTGGAAGCAATACGAATCGTAGTATTTGACCTCGCTGAAGTAGGTCTTTGGCTTCGCCTTAAGGTAAGTCGCTGTGCATTAGAGGAAGATGCTGTGGCGATGGAGGATACAGAGGCACTGGAAGATGCTGTGGCGATGGAGGAGGATACAGAGACAAATATTGCCTATGGTCGGCACTGCTGGCCGTAGAGCAGGGAGGGTTCTTTAACGTGCCAACACCTACTGTGACGCGGGACCTCGGTTTTTACTGTCTCATCCGCAAGACATGGACGGCCAACCGCGGAGTGGCGCTGCGGCAATCGAACCCCGGACCCTTTGACTCGAAGTCGAACACGCTAACCACTCGGCCACGGAAGCCCCAAATCTTACGCAAGGGTTTCTTGGGATATTCTTTTGTATGTCACATTTTGGAACTGACTAGAAAAAAATGGAGCTCCAAAGGGCTTGGAATTGAAATGGAGGGTCCAGTTATTGAAGACATATAGAAGAGTAAGAGGGTTAAGAGGTGTCTATTAAAGATCTAATGATGGTGGGCGTCAAGATCCTTCTAGGATCTCTTGATCGGTTTTTTTTTTTGTAAACAAGTATGAGGTAGCCTGCTGCTGCTTACAAGATGAAAAAATTTGTGATGCTAAATCACAATCTCAAACAAAAACAAGTAAAAACAAATTAAATCCCTACTTGGAATTAATAAGTATTAATATATAACTAAACAGTCCCAATAATTGTAAAAGTGCACAATTACAATAAGTGTACAACAACAACATTGATAAAGGTAAAAAGAAAAAGTCGTAGTAACAATCCAGTTGAAAGTTTGAGTTTTAGTCACAATTTTTTCCAAACTGACAAAAGATGAAAAAGTTGTTGGCACTCTGCTATGCTAGGCACAGAAAAAANNGACAAGAGGTTTTGTGGAATCAGGGGTAGAAGCGGTTACAGTTGATGTGCTTTGTGACTCCAGTGACTTTTCAGAGCTTGTCAGTGATGTAGCAAAGTTTGTTATCATTATTTCTTCATTTGGTTGTGCACAAGAATAACGGGATGGTGAACTGTCACTATGATCTGAGTGCGACATCTATAACAATTACACGCAGCACCATATTTCTTCAGAATGTAGCGACATCTATAACAGTTACACGCAGCACCATATTTCTTCAGAATGTATCTTTTGATAAGTATGAGGATGATGATTAGTGGTCACTACAGACCATAAGAAGAAACCTATAAAAAAAAAAAAACACATGTACCTTCAAGCTAAAATTATAAACATAATACAGTTAAACTTGCAATAATTACCACCAGTGTGTAAGGGGCCGTTATGAACAGGTTTCACTGTAATCATGATTCAAATATATCATCATAATGATCTGAAGAATTACTCCTTTCTGTTTGAAATCTCAAAGTAGATTTTCAAGATACAACATATTTGTCAAATTTGGCACAACAAATGTGAAAAGGGAACTCAGGGCTTCAGATACCAACTTTTTTTTAGACCTTATATCAAAAAGAAATGGGAATAAAAATTGGTTTACAGTCATAGAAGGGCAAGAAATTTTGAAACGAAAAGATGATGATTCAGAGTTAATTTTAGCAGTTGACAGCCATATTTGAATTTGTACTATGATAATATTAACGTTTTATAAGTGCTTTCATAAGCAGCATGTAGTGTGGTATTCGGGTTCTAAAAATAGAACTTTTTCTGTAGATAGTAATGACGTCATCATGCAATGTAGTGTGGTATTCGGGTTCTAAAAATATAACTTTTTCTGTAGATAGTAATGACGTCATCATGCAATGTAGTGTAGTATTCGGGCTCTAAAAATAGAACACTCTGTAGATAGCAATGACGTCATCAATGAATTTGCTACAAAATAAGTTTTTGCTTCTTTTTATAACATTCATGAACAGGTCGAAATTTCAAAATATTTTTAAGAGCAACCGATTAGATAATAGTTTTTATGTGAAAGAAAAATAACGAATGAATGACACTAATTGGATTGTTCCATTAACTCGGAACTTCACTCGATGGAAACCGATGGAATCCAATTTTCTTTTGATTTTGCAATTTTCTTCCATAAAATCGGAATCATTGTTCCTTTTACCTTGTTAGATGGACCAATGAAACCATTTCTAGGATATATTTGGCAACTATGTTTTCATATCTCGGAAAAAATAAAGCCACACCTACCACTGTCATTTTCCGTGAAAACAAACCAATCATAAAACAGGGTTTATGAAAAGTATTTTGCAAACAGCATTACATTACATCAACATTACATGCAGGTGTCAACTACAGCGCGTTTTTAAAATGTAATCTCAGAATATGTTCTTACATATATCAATTGATATTTCAAAAACATTATCAAGCTATCGATATATCTTAACATTCCATTGTCACCAATAAGCATTGTTTCAAATCTTATCTCAAGAGTATCATATAACATTTGTTTAGGTAATACCTCCAAATAATGACGTCATTACTATCTATAGAAAAAGTTCTATTTTTAGAACCCGAATACCACACTACATTGCATGGTGATGTCATTTCTATCTATAGAAAGTTCTATTTTAAGAACCCGCATACCACACTACATTGCACGATGACGTCATTGCTATGTATAGACAGATTTCTATTTTTAGAACCCAAATACCACACAACATTGCATGATGACGTCATTACTATCTATAGAAAGAGTTCTATTTTTAGTACCCAAATACCACACTACATGCTGCTCATGTGAATCGTGCATTTTCGTCGGATTTTACCAGGGTTGGCTTTGTCTCTTTTCTTACCAGTAATACATCAAAAGCATTTGGGGCAGATACACACTTAACGGTTTCTGAATTTTGATAAAAGTTTTTTATGTTCACTGTCACATCTACAAACTTCAGATTCGGCAGAAACTCTGTCATCGTTATTATTCTATCGGTGAATTCCACTTCGAAAGTTTCGATCGAATTAGATGTCGACCTAACTTTAATTACGACGTCCCTCTCGTCGAGAGCATGTTTTATTTCCTTAGACATGAACTCGGTGGTGCCAAGCACGGAATGTATAGAACACTTTCATGTCAAGCGCTCATATAACGCCGCGCTGGGATATACTAGATACCCAAGCAATCAACGGAAACGGATTTTTGGAATGAAATAAAACCTCTGAAAACGGATTTTTTGAATAAAATAAAACTTCAGAAATAAAAACACAATAAGATTTTTGGAGTCGGCCCGGTTTTTGGGGGGTCGGTTCACTGTATGGAAGAGAGAAAATCACTATAACAAAAAGAACCTCAATCGGCGAACTATCCGGAACTTGAAAACAATATAAAAATCCACCTGGGACATGGCAGCTATAAACTGAACAGCACACTCCTTCCTGATTTCAATCAGAAATCACTCCATTGTTATATTATGACATTTCAATGTCTTCATATTCAAACATAATTTCAGTATCGATGTCAAACAGTTACTTAAAAAAACTTAAAGCAGATTTTAGAATTGAAGTCAAAGAGATTATCTTGATCAAAGAGTTGGTTCAAAACTGTAAAGTCAACACTACAACATGGGCATTCTAGTCATTCACTATCAACTAAAAGTTTCACTTGTTGAGAAATTGGACGAACGCAACTAACACGCACATCTCGAAAGATCCCTACTTTCACTTTTCGAACAATACTATCCTCGCTTTGGAAAGTTTCATCTATCACTCCCATTGGCCATTTATTCTGGGCGAATCACATTTCTTTAGAAGAACAATATAACCTTCTTTGAATTTCATCCCTCCAGACTCCCACTTAGGTCGCTTTTGAAGGAAGTGTAGATAATCCGACTTCCAACGGGTTCAAAATTTATCCGCCAGAAACTGCAGGTTTTTCCACTGACTTTTCAAAGCATCTTTGGAATCACATCTCGGGAGCTTGCAATTTTGGGTGAACGTCTTTTGGATAAATAACCAGCATGGCGTGAGTACTTCTGGATTTTTAGGATCTGATGAGATTGACAGCAAAGGACGAGAGTTCAGAACAGCAGACCTCCATCATGAACGTTGCAAGAACTTCGTTGGTGAGACAATGCTTTTTTGTGGTCTTTGACGTGGTTGGGGTGAACCTCCATGTCCTGGTTTTGACTTTCTCCACTACCGTACTTCTAGTTCTACGGGATTCTGCTGACGAGGTTATTCCAGGGATGTAATAGGTAACCCCTCCTGGAGAGTTAAAAAGCATCATTAAATCATCATTACCTGGCAATAGAGATAGAATATTTACTCATTGTAGAGAAATACTGTTGTGGTTGCATTAATAAAAACACAACTGATGCCCCAGTCATGCATACCTTCATTATGTGTATAATCATCCTACAAAATAAAACTGCAGAAGGATTTTGCCCGACAAACCACTTTTCTTAATTAAATTGTTTGTAGCTAGAGGAAAATGTGGGCTAGAAGGTAACAATGGCTAATTGCTCTCATTTTAACAAATCAAGTGAAAAGAACAACAATTCACAATCTCGTGTACATCTCAATCATGTGTGTAAACATCCTGCAGAATATCAAAGATGTAGCTCCGAAACTGTAGGAGGAATTAGCTGGACAAACTACATTCTATACAACTGTTATGAAAAAAGTCCAACAACGGTCATTTTGACAATAATTTGTAAATGTAAGTACGTTCGATACATTCTGCAAAACATTTGAGCTGTAGCTCCAAAACTGTAGGAGGAGTTAGACAAATTAGCCCTAAAAAATGTCTAAATGGTTGGACATAGTTTACAATCTTTGACAAACTGTCGTGGGGGCATAAAAAAGGCCTGTTTTCATAATGGTTACTTTACTGAGAAAGTTTATCATAAACATCACATAATCAAAATTTCACTTTCATCCCAAGATACTTCACTGAGTAAAAACAAGTCATCCATGACTTAATTGGGATGGTATAATTCAAGTAAAATTGATGACTTCTCATGGTCTATTTAAAACATGTATACTTTGCAAGCTGCATGAGAGTACAAAAACTTCTAAATCGAGACTTCACACTTCCTAACTATGCAGAAATTATGAATTCTATTCTTATGATTCTATCAAATCTGGTCTCTATTACAAGGACTTCATCAAATACATGTAGGAGCTACTCTAATGTTTTTTAATATTTGAATGAAGTCCTAGTCGAATATGCTCACTAAAAGAACCAAGTCTTTGTCAAGTCATGAATTCTTTGATGATATAGCATTAAGTCGCGCATCCCTGTCAATAATGTAATTGTGTAAATAGCATGATAAGAAAAGGGTTTGAATATGTTCCTGTAACTAGAGATCAATCCCATTTTTACATTGTATGAAGATTCCAATAACAGTAAATAGTACACATGATTATTGATAAAAATTAATCACTACCTTTGCATCAATCCAAGGGTAATACCCCTCCAACACCTCACTGAGTGTTACTGTCAAGAATGGAGACTGCACTGCTAGTGCTAACAGTTTGACACTTGGTCCTGTAATTTTAGCTTTTCTTGTGCTGCTTGTATCTGTTAATGCCAAGTTTGTTTCTTAATTCGCAACAGCAATGATACTACATTTATGGTTGTTTTGTAATTCCATTTCTTTTTGCTTTATTGCTGCATATGCAATTTCAATCTCTCTTTGAACTCTTTTCACCTTTCTTACTGCCAAAGAATTTCTGCCATTGTTAAATACCTCCTCTTCTGATGTTCCATCAGTGCATAGTCTTAAAATGATTTGTAATAAATGTATCAGTTATTACAATCAAAACAATGGTACAAGGAGTACTTTGACAAGCATGAATCATCCATCCACACATTCAATTTACATCTACTAATCTAAACAATTTCTCAAGAGATCATATTCTCAGATCATGTTGAGAATTGACAAAACGTGTCCCCCGATAATGAGAAGGTATGAAATGTTTGGTGAAATTCGATGAATAAAAGGTCTGTACAAATTATCAAAGATGATGTTAAGGAATTATTCTGAGATTCTGACATATATTGACATACTGAGATACTGACAGATGAAACTATATTGGATCAACTCTCTCTTTCATCCCCTAGTTCTACAAATATTACAGAAATTTGTCATTTATTGGTTGTTCTCTTACCAGAATAAATGTTTCAAGTCATACAAGTTTCTTTGCCAGAGCATATAAATGGCCAAATAACTTTCTTTTCAAATGAATGACTGTATAGACAAATGTGTTGTTAAATCAAATGATAATTGCATTTTCACAATAAGAGGAAAAAAGGTTAAAAAAAGAGCCAGGATTACTCTGTTAGATTTAGATCCAGATAATCACCTTCTCTTTAGATTTTCGTAGGATTGTTCATCATTATTTTTTTGCAAATCTGTCGCAGCTTTTAGAAGGTCACTGCTAACCCCACTCGGTAACCCTGTCACAGGGTCTGTACAATCAAGGAATTTTGTTATATTCTCTGAATGATTCTTCTCAGCAGATTTTAAAAAAAAAATAGTTCAGCGTCTTCCAACTCGTCACCATGAGATTTGCTTAGGGTATCTGTAATGTAATGGTTAAACATTAAAATGGTGTAAAGTACGAAAAATAATGGGTGCAAAATTGCTGGTACATTGTAATTCTTTTGAATATGAAAATAAATTCACTAACTCTTTCACCACTAAGCTCCTACGTGTTACACTGCTGATACAAAAAGTTTATGGACTTAGGACATGATAAGAATTTTACAGTGTGTTTCTGAATTTTTTATTCATTATAAAGGAACTTTCCTTAATGTGAAGAATATGTTTAAACGGTAAATAAGTTGTTAAAATTCAGACGTAGGATATGAAAAAATAGGGTTAAAATTTCTTCTAAAGTAGTTCAAGGTAAAATATTAATATGTCAAACTTCATGATCCAATCTTATGACACCTTTTGATTTCGTTTTCTGTTTTCTTCATTATTGGTATAAAGTCCCCGGGCATTTATAGAGCCGTAAATGCCCGCTGAGGTCATGATGACGTCATTTATATTCTTTTATGGTTCAAAAGATATAGCCCAGGTTAAACTTTTACTTTACATACTGCCAATTACAATGACATAAGGGATATGACATTAACTAACTGGACTTTTGTTCAGATGAGAAAAAAAAAGAAAGAAAAGAAAAATTTTGATGGGATTATAACTTATTGTCAATATTGTTGCACCCACTTCTGTATGACCCATCCATGTACCTTACTGACAAACATAGATTGTGAAGGATATCATAAAATATTGTGCTTCCTTATATTTTATATTTTATAACGGGGGCACACAAACATATCCCCTAGGTATCAGTTAATTACATCCAACCAACTTTCAGACTAAGAATACACCTTTAGCAATTTCCTTTTATGAAATCTCCCAGGAAGCAACATCCATATCTGTGACAATTTGAACTCGACATTCCATTGCCTTTTCCAAATCTTTTCTCATGAGTTCAATATTCTTCTGAACAATCAAGTACAATTCACATTTTTTGTCAATGTTATCAATTTGTTGAAGATTATTTTTTCATTGACAAATAGTTCCTCCAAGAATATTCTAATAGAATATTACAAACCTTTGACATCTGCAATGTTCTAAATATCATGAGTAAGTTGACAAAAGAGATGTTACTGTCAGAGGTGATACACCAAATGTTCAAATATTTGATTTGAGATATTTAGATCACAGGCTCTAGAATGGGAAATTCAGAGTGTCATGACTTTAAACTTAAATATGGTGTAATTGAAAATATCTGCTGATTTTTAGAAACAGACTTATGAATACCACAATTTCTTCACCCGCTGGTGTCATAATGAACTCAATAGCCTAATCAAGAAATGCACTATACCCTGATTGTCCAACATAGTTTTTTACCTTTTTCCAAAAATGATGAGTAACCATACATCCTTTTGCTAGATATATGTATCTAGCCACTTGCATGATGAAACCTAATGTAAAAGATCTTGTTCAAAATTTTGGATGACATAAGATAGATTTGAGACATGAAGAGACTGAACTGTTTCCTCACAAAAGTAACCTCGGACAATAAAGCAACAATATATGCATAAACTCTCTCAGACAATACAACAACAGTATATACACAAAGTCTGTCTCACAATATAGCAACAGCATGTACATAAACTCTCTCTCAGATAAAACAACAATATACATGTATACATAAACTCTCTCTCAGACAATGCAACAACAATGTATACATACTCTCATACAATACAACAACAATATATACATAAACTCTATCTTAGAAAATACTACAATAATGTAGACATAAGCTCTCTATCAGACAATACAACAATATACACATGAACTCTCTCTCAGACAATGAACAATATATACAGTAACTCTCTCTCTCAGACAATACAACAGCAATATATACATAAACTTTCTCTCAGACATAAAATATACACAAACTTTCTCTAGTTGTTGTTGCGTTGTTGTTTAACGTCCCACTCAAGAATCTTTCACTCATATGGAGACGTCACCGTGTGCCGGTTAAGGGCGATACATTTTGCCTGTGCTCGGCACTGCTGGCCGTAGAGCAGGGAGGGTTCTTTAACGTGTCAACGCCTACTGTGACACGGGACCTAGGTTTTTACTGTCTCATCCGAAAGACAGGGACGGCCAACCGCGGATCGGCGCTGCGGGAATCGAACCCCGGACCCCTCGGCTCGAAGTCGAACACGCCAACCACTCGGCCACGGAGGCCCCTAAACTCTCTCTCAGACAAGAAACAATCAATATGTACATAAACTCTCTCTAAGACAATACAACAACATTTTACACATAAACTCTCTCTCTCAGACAATACAACAACAATATATACTTAAATTTTCTCTCAGACAATAAAACAACAATAAATACATAACTCTCTCAGAAAAAAAATCAATATATACATAAACTCTCTCTCTGAGACAATACAACAACAATATGTACATAACCTCTCATGTAATACAACAATATATTTACAAAAAGTCTCTCTCAGACAAAAACAACAATATATGCATAAGCTCTCTCAGACAATACAACAATAATATGTACCTAAACTCTCTCTCACAATATAAGAACAATATGTACATAAACTCTCTCTCAGAAAATACAACAACAATATATGCATAAACTCTCTCAGACAATTCAACAACAATACATACATAAACTCTCTTTCATACAATACAACAATAAATATAAGTAAGGTATCTTTCAGACAATACAACAGCAATACATGTATATACATAGACTCTCAGACAAAACGCAATTAAAACATACAAAACCTCTCTCTCAGACAAAACAACAACAATATATGCATAAACTCTTTATCAGACAATACAACAGCAATATGTACATAAACCCTCTCTCTAAATATAACAACAATATCTACATACACTCTCTCTCAGACAATACAACAATAATATATACATAAACTTTCTCTAAAAGAATACCGCAACAATATATGCATAAACTCTCTCAGACAATTCAACAACAATATATACATAAACTCTGTCTCTCACAATATAGCAACAATACATGTATATACATAAACCCTCTCTCTGACAATACAACAACAATATATAAATAAACTTTCTCTCCGACAATACATGGACAATATATACATAAACTCCCTCTCAAGCAATACAACAATATATTTACAAAAACTTTCTCTCAGACAAAAACAGTAATATATGCATAAACTCTCTCTCAGACAATACAACAACAATATATACATAAACTCTGTCTCTCACAATATAACAACAATATATACATTAACTCTCTCTCTGATAATACAAGAACAATATATACATGAAATCTCTGTCAGACAATACAACAACAATATATAAATAAACCTTCTCTCAGACAATACATGAACAATATATACATAAACTCTCTCATGCAATACAACAATATATTAACAAAATGTCTCTCTCAGACAAAAACAACAATATGTGCATAAACTCTCAGACAATACAACAATAATATGTACCTAAACTCTCTCTCACAATATAACAACAATATGTACATAAACTCTCTCTCAGACAATACAGCAGCAATATTTACAAAAACCCTCTCTAACAATGTTTACAACAACATCTACATAAACTCTCTCTCAGACAATACAACAACAATATTTACATAAACTCTCTCTCAGACAATACAACAACAATATATGCATAAACTCTCTCAGACAATTCAACAACAATACATACATAAACTCTCTTTCATACAATACAACAATAAATATAAGTAAGGTATCTTTCAGACAATACAACAGCAATACATGTATAAACATAGACTCTCAGTCAAAACGCAATAAAAACATACAAAACCTCTCTCTCAGAGAAAACAACAACAATATATGCATAAACTCTTTATCAGACAATACAACAGCAATATGTACATAAACCCTCTCTCTAAATATAACAACAATATCCACATACACTCTCTCTCAGACAATACAACAATAATATATACATAAACTCTCTCTAAAAGAATACCGCAACAATATATGCATAAACTCTCTCAGACAATTCAACAACAATATATACATAAACTCTGTCTCTCACAATATAACAACAATATATACATAAACCCTCTCTCTGACAATACAACAACAATATATAAATAAACTTTCTCTCCGACAATACATGGACAATATATACATAAACTCCCTCTCAAGCAATACAACAATATATTTACAAAAAATTTCTCTCAGACAAAAACAGTAATATATGCATAAACTCTCTCTCTTGCAATACAACAACAATGTATAAATAAACATTCTCTCAGACAATAAATGAACAATATATACATAAACTCTCTCTCTTGTAATACAAGAACAATATATTTACAAAAACTCTCTCTCAGACAAAAGCAACAATGCATGCATGAACTCTCTCTCAGACAATACAACAACAATATTTCCAAAAACTATCAGACAATTCAACAGCAATGCATACATAAACTCTCTCTCTCAGACAATACAACAACAAAATATACATAAACTCTCTCTCAGAATATATACATAATCTCCCTCTCATAGTATAACAACAATATAGGATTAAAATCTCTCTCTCTCTCTCTGACAATATAACAACAATATATACATAAACTCTCTCTCAGACAATACAACGATGTATACTTGAACTCTCTCTCAGACAATCAACAACAATATATACATTAACTCTCTCTCAGAATATATACATAAACTCTCTCATGCAATACAACAACAATATATACATAAACTCTCTCTCATGCAATACAACAACAATAAATACATAAACTTTCTCTAAGACAATGCAACAACAATATGTACCTAAGCTCTCTCACAATATAACAACAATATCTACATAAACTCTCTCTCAGACAATACAACAACAATGTCTACATAAACTGTCTCTCACAATATAATAACAATATATACATTAACTGTCTCTCAGACAATACAACAACAATGTATCCATAAACTCACTCTCAGACAATAAAACAACAATACATACATAAACACTCTTCAGACAATACAACAACAATATATAAGTAAGGTCTCTTTCAGACAATACAACAACAATACATGTACATACATTCACTCTCTCTCAGTCAAAACGCAATTAAAACATACATGACCTCTCTCAGACAAAACAACAGCAAAATGTACATCAACCCTCTCTCACAATATTACAACAATATCTACATACACTCTATTTCAGACAATACAACAACAATTTATACATAAACTCTCTCTAAAACAATATATGCATAAACTCTCTCAGACAAATCAACAACAATATATACATAAACTCTCTCTCTCACAATATAACAACACTATATACATAAACTCTTTCTCTGACAATGCAACAACAATATATACATGAACTCTCTCTCAGAAAATACAACAATGTATACATGAACTCTGTCTCAGACAATCAACAGCAATATATACATTAACTCTTTCTCAGACAATACAACAACATTATATACATTAACTCTCTCTCATGCAATACAGACACAATATATACATAAACTCTCTCTCATGAAATACAACAACAATAAATACATTAACTTTCTCTCAGACAATGCAACAACAATATGTACCTAAGCTCGCTCTCACAGTGTAACAACAATATCTACATAAACTCTCTCTCAGACAATACAACAACAATGTCTACATAAACTGTCTCACATTATAACAATAATATATATATTAACTCTCTCTCAGACAATACAACAACAATGTATCCATAAACTCTCTCTCAGATAATACAACAACAATACGTACATAAACTCTCTTTCATACAATACAACAACAATATATAAGTAAGGTCTCTTTCAGACAATACAACAACAATACATGTATATGTGTCAGCCCACGCGAAAAGGTCCCTTATCATGATTTCTATCGAAATTTATTTTTTTGCTGAAAAATATACTTCAAGACTTAAATATTCAGGAAAGAACAATCTTAATGAAATCTGAGACTGATTTCTGATCAAAACACAGCTCTGAAAACTGCATGTCACTCTGCTAGTAGTGTAAAATGTTGACGTCAAACAGATTTCTTTACGTAACGTCATTTCTTTCTTATCAACGGCTTTAACTGGCGATTGTGATATCAAACTAACATGGTTGATTTATGCAGCATTAGTCACGTGTGAAGTAGGCTATATATATATATATATGAAGTAGGCTATATATATTATTGTAGATGCTGCGCGTACATGTATATACAATATACAGTTTATAATATGTCGGACAATGTATTACATGTATAATAAAAAATCCTTAAATCTGAGACCAAACTTATACAGGCACAGTATAACACCATTAAATCTTTGACGTTGAAACCACTGGCGATACCTTTTTATATCTTCAATCTNNAAGGATTGCTATCTTAGTTATGCCTCGTCATAAACAATTAAATTTGAAAATCAGAGTTGACTGTAAACAATCGTACATTTCATTTCCAAAATCAAAGAAGACTTTTTGGTCGAGCCTACACCAGTTCACTATACAGAGGCTATAAAGGGGCTACTGGGTTCCCAATCCCTAGCAAGTTTTGACAAAACGTTACTCTGGTGAATTTTAAGGGACACATGGATGCCCTAAAATAGCAGGTTAACCCCTAAGAAATAAGATATTAGCGTCCATATATGTACGTGTAGAGTGTAAAGAACTGAATTATGGAATATGTTTTATTTGAGATACATGTACATCATTTCTTCTAAATATTTCGGCTAATTACAATACACTCAAGAGAACTAAAAATACAAATTATTTTGTTAACCAAATACGAAACAAAAACTTTCAGTGCCGAAACTACGTCCCTGGACCCCCTCTGTGAGTTAATTAAAAACCGCTCACGTGCACAACATGTAGGAATAAAATTGATTTTACATCCGATCTTGTTATCATTTGCAGAGTACGAGAGTATGTAAGGATTATTGTCCCTAGATACCTCTACATGGATCAAGAAAGACTAGCAAGATTTAAAAGCATAATTGATTTTGCTTCAGATTTTGTAATCGAGATGCGTAAACTCACTTTCACTTATAGGGGCTAACCCCCTGGGCACCCCCTACCGATTTATGAAAGACTAGGCATGCGGATAAAAAAGGGTGTTGCCTTGCTTGATCATGGGTTTAAATCTATTCGGCGGAAGCCGCTGGATTTTGGTGTCCTTCGGATAAGACAATAAAAACTGAGGTCCCGTGTTACAGTAGGTAACGGCGCGTTAAAAACCTTTAGAACTCATGAGTCGCAAGTGCAGACCATAGATCAAATGTGTAGCCCTTCGCCTGCATGTATATGTTTCGCCAAAACTGTTCACGGATAGAGCACAAAACGGTAAAAGTCTCCTAGAAAAAAACCGCCAAATACCCCAAACAGCTTTTAAATAGCTTTGTCGCTAGGCTCCGCTGAATGTCTAGTGCAGTTGATGAAATAATATTCGCAGAATTTTGAAATACAACGACTTTAATAATTATCGTTTAAAAAACAGAGTTTTTTTTATAGTAATATCTCTTTATGGATGACAAATTCTTTAGAGGCACGTTAAACAAAAATTCAACAATATTAATAACAAATTAACTATTTGACCACTTAAAAAGTACACTAGTGGTAAAACAAATTGCATATTCGGCATTTCCTCTACTGGCGGATCTAGCCAGGTGGATAGGGGTGGGTGGGGTTGCAACAATTATACTTCCCCATCCCCCACTTGGTTTGGCAAAAAAGTTAAAAATAATGCAGAAATCTGAGAGAGAGAGAGAGAGAGAGAGAGAGAGAGAGAGAGAGA
>JACSZP010010182.1:0-11719 GCA_016161895.1 Pinna nobilis
GGGCTTTAAGTAGTCACGCCGCTCGTTAAATCAAGTCAGAACAGAACAGGTACAGTCGTCACTCTGCTCGTGTTCGTTTAGATGTGCAGACCGCGTGGTTACTCTGCTCATGTAAATGAATCGTTTTCCTGGGTTTTGGCAATTTCAAAAGTGTTTTCAACCAATCGAATGACGTGATCTTTTTAATATTCTTCCCACACTTGCGGTCAATTTGCTTGAATAGATGAAATAAAAATATACATAACGATGCCACTCGCGAAGTTTAAAATATATCGATCCCACAAAATATCCAGAACAAAAATCGACAACAAACGATATCAAACCAAAAAGTTGACGTTTTAGGCAGGATTCATTTCGAAACAAAATTACTTGCGAATCTAATGTGACAAATACCGTTTCTACCACATGCAACGTTATCTTTTGAACCACTAATGCTGTCAGATTTATTTGACTAATGTCCTAGTGTGTAGTGACCTTTGTGGGGTGATGTAAGTGACTAGACAAATTGACTTCTTAGCTGACACAGTCTGGTGAATTTTCGTATCAATGAAATTATCCATCTAAATGTGAGATAGATTTAGTCGTATCTGCTACAATTACGCATCATCTACAGCAAACTCATATCACTCCCAATGCTCGCATACATGTGTTTCTGGCAGATAAACTTCACACAGAACGACTTGAAGGTAATATCGCTCGGTTTAGATCTACAAGCTAATCCATCATTAACCCGACAATAAATGATATTTTACGAAATTGAGTTTGATCTTTGATCTGATACGACATGTTCACTTTAGATATATTATACATAAAATGTGTTTGTACATCCAATCTTTCAGGGTTCAAATTTTTACCAAAGGCAGATTCATAGAAAAATAAGACAGTAAAAAAGTTGTAATGTTCAATTTAAGAGCCATTGGCGAGTAATGAG
Organism: Pinna nobilis; assembly: GCA_016161895.1. Lineage (NCBI taxonomy): Eukaryota > Metazoa > Mollusca > Bivalvia > Pterioida > Pinnidae > Pinna > Pinna nobilis. The sequence goes on from JACSZP010010182.1 coordinate 932, forward strand.
TATTGTGTATTGACCGACGCTTTTATATCATCAGACATTGTCAGACACGAAATATAATGCGTCGTCTGCTAATTTTATTCCTTGTTTTAGATATTTGTATAAAGCTTTCCTTCTCAGGAAAAACGACATCTAAACCATCTCTGTGATGTTCAACTGATAACTATATAAGCAAGGTGGGAATTTGAAGTTTTCTGTTGTTTTTGTTTGTTTTTGTTTTGGAGGCGGGAGTTTTTTGTAACATTGGGTATAGTAATGTTTATCCCGAATTAAGAAACACATCAAACCGAATTAAGAAGCACAAAAACATGTACAATTGAAAGACCAAAGGGAATGATAAGTAGTAGTTCTACATATTGAGAGGGGCCTCCGTGGCCGAGTGGTTAGCGTGTTTGACTTCGAGAGCGAGGGGTCCGGGGTTCGATTCCCGCAGCGCCACTCCGCGGTTGGCCGTCCCTGTCTTTCGGATGAGACAGTAAAAACCGAGGTTCCGTGTCACAGAAGGTGTTGGCACGTTAAAGAACCCTCCCTGCTCTACGGCCAGCAGTGCCGAGCACAGGCAAAATGTGTCGCCCTTCACCGGCATATAGTGACGTCTCCATATGAGTGAAATCTTCTTGAGTGGGACGTTAAACAACAACGCAACAACAACATATTGAGAACGATAGTGAGTGAAATCAGGTTCAATTGTTGGTTAAATTTAACGGAGGTTTAAAAGTAAAGAACCTAATAGGGATGAAGTAACTGAGCCTCAGGTCATAGTTAAATTTCTGAATATGTATAATAGATAGTTTAGACAAAAGTTAAATTTAACGTTAAAAGTTGAATAATTTTGCAACAGAATTTCATTGTGTGCTTACTTTCAATTCTTGGTTATACTTGTATTTAACCGAGGGTGTAAATTTAGCCAGAAGCTCATCAACAGGGTCCTGGACACCTGCGGTCCTTTTCACAAAGTTTTGTTTTGTTTTTGTTTTGTTGTTGTTTAACGTCCCACTCAAGAATATTTCACTCATATGGAGTCGTCACCGTGTGCCGGTGAAGGGCTACAAATTTTCCCTATGCTCGGCACTGCTGGCCGTAGAGCAGGGAGGGTTCTTAACGTGCCAACACCTACTGTGACACGGGACCTCGGTTTTTACTGTCTCTTCCGAAAGACAGGGACGGTCAACCGCGGAGTGGCGCTACGCGACTCCAACCCACAAGCCCTCATTACAATAAAGAAAAAGTATTCAATAATATGAGTAAAATCCAATTTCCTCCAAAAGGAGGTATTCTTGGTTAAAAAAAAATAAATAACACACTCTTCTCCACAGTTTTACAACCACCTGGCCTTTATCACGTAAATGACGACAGTTCCAATTAATGCTGTCTACATACTTTCACATCCGTTTCACGAATAGTTGTTTTGCAAAATCACCTATTCTATATTAATTCTTATCAAAGTGTTAGCCTTATAACGAATTGTAACTTTCAGCCGATATAACATAGTTTTCATTCCTTTGGACACAACAAAAGACCGCTTAAGACACGTCAAAATCGACTAATGGAACTTATTTATGTACCACGTGATACCTGATAATGCTTGTGCGGGACTAGCATCTCCAATGGTGATGGAGCTTAACATTACGTAAAATTCACGCTGAAGTGACGTGAGCGTGGGATACCGTTTTCTAGCTTCATTCCATCATCATTGTAACAAGCAGTATCTGGTATAACTTGATATATAAAATTATTCCATTCGAATCAGATTATTTCAGCGTACAGAACTCACCTACCCACAACGCCGATGGAACACCATACCAGGCAGCAATGTTTGATGTGAGAAGGAAATTCAACACGTTCCCCATTCGGATAACGCTCACAATGCATCCAAATGCCAGACCTAGTTTGTCCCTGAACCAGAACGCAATAACTCGATCTTGTACAACTACAAATAAATTATGGACAATATATTATAAATATGGACTCTCTCTGAGATCAGCAAAGTTGTATAGAAAATTGTATTGCCTAAAAAGATGTTCGGAAATATATCTCCTTTTGTACAACTGTATAAACACGAAGATAGTAATTTTGAGATGATACACCGAGTATCAACGTTTGAAATATGAACAGCCCCGAAAGGCGTATTTGCAGTTTCTAAGTCAAAGTAAAGTACCTCACACACAGATTGTACTATTAGTAAATCCATTGTGAAATGCTTTTTATTTTAAAAATGTCAGGATTCTCAGTCCAGTGATCCTCCTTCAATATAGGCTCATTTTGAATCTCAAACTCTACGTACTAAGCGGCTTTGTATTTCGTGAGGTTTTGAAAGCTACTATCTGTATGCATTTAACAAGGATTTCTTTTCCTTTATTAAAACCAAACGCTTATTAAAAACTGAATGATTGTCAAATGGGAATGGAATTCATCGAACATATTGTCTATCTGAAATAAGTTTATGGTTTCACTAAGATGTTGCTACCATAAATTATACTACTTCATATGCAGCAGATAAATAAAACTTCTTTTACCGCTACTGTGCAAATCATAGAACGTTTAACTACCCCTGAGAAATAAGCTAGACATACGTTGGCAAGCTCCATTCGCAGCACCTAGTAGAATACGACCAGTGACCATCAGAGGAAACATTACGTCACTGAAACCAGGTGTCACGGACAAAGCAAATAGACATGATCCGAGCAATGCCAGCAGGGTTGCAAATATAGATGTTACTGAAAAGGAAATGAAAAATTGTAACTTGTGTTAAAGAGTATCCGGGAATTTTATTTTATGATAAAAGATCAAGATTTATAAGAATTACAGATAAGTACAAAGAAATAAAGTAGATATTTGTGACCGTAACATTGCATATCATAATGTTTTATAGAAAATTAATGTACATATGCCTAACAATCTACAATTCGCAATCTAGCTATATGCATAAATGTTTACATAACACATTCTTCAGTTTCTATTCTTTCTTCCGTTTATTCAAACCTTATAATCATAGCTAATTTTAATTATATTTCCTTAAGCTTGTATTTTATAAGTTTATTATAAAGTATTTCGTTATAAATATTCATTCCTTTGAAATATATAGTGCTACACCTTTAATGTGAAAAAGCAGAATAGAAAGGTACTCTTAAAAAACTTTATTATTTGAAATGATACAGGTTAAAGTTATTTATTTTTCTATTTTGAGAGAGAGAGAGAGAGAGAGAGAGAGAGAGAGAGCGAGAGAGAGAGAGAGAGAGAATAAAACCTGTATATATACCTCTATTACCTACTCTGTCCAGCAGGCAGCCAACAGGTAAAACTATTAATGCATTCCTTCAAGATAAAACCAAATTATGCACGATAATTGCAAAATAAACGACATTAATGTCATTAGATCTCTTGTTGTTTTGTCTCTTGTTTCTGTGGATTTTTACATATATGGATATTTAGAATATATTATGTCATACTTAGATACTTCCTGTATTTTTGCAACGATGCAGTTAAGATTTCATGATAAGATGTAATGGCGGCTTTACATTAGCAAATGGAGTAATATTTAACCGTATGTATCTATATAATGTTAAACCCTATGTAAAATGTAAATAGGGCACAGTGGAGCCTCACTAATCGGGACACCTTCGTTCCGAAGCAAATTGTCCGGATAAACGAAGCGTCCGGATTACTGAAACATACAGATCATAATGTCCAGTGTAATTTCAAAATTTTGTTCGCTGTTTTCGTCTAGAAGGTGAAGCATCCGTATTATTGGCGCCCGGATTACCGAGGCTCGACTGTATATGGAATTTGCACGCATAACCCAAGTATATGTATAATTATATCTGAGTAATGTGAATGAAACATTTGCCCCATCAGAAATTAAATTAAAATCATATTTTCAATATATAATGTTAATGAAATGTGAAGTATTAAGCATATAATCAATGGATTTTCCGAAAATAATTCAAACAAATGTCTTACATCCATGAAAAAACGGCGTATAGTTGATTGTATCTGTCAGGTCCAATACCCAAACACTCCTCACAACACGTGACATTCTTATCTTTCTGACTACAGTTAAATCCCTACAAAAGAGAGAGGCATGTTTAGCTTAACAGTAACTCTAAAAATCGAACCGGTAATGGTCACATTTGACGAGTGTTACACAATTCATGGATGATGTAGTCTATAAGATAATGCTCGTTAAAAATCCCCCAACTACATCTAAGCTTAAATTTAATTAAAAAAAAATACTAAATATTCTTGGGAAATTTTTATGAATCATATCCTATAAGACAATTAGCAATGTGGATACGTAGATGTAAATATATGTAAAGATCAAAATGTTCGAATTATACATGTATGTATACATAATAAATTCTCATATAAAAGCAAATTGTTGAGATGAATTTTTACAAGCAGACTTGCTTTTTGCAAATCCCTTAATGTAAATTATTTTAGTAACTTCAAAGTTGATTGACTGAATAAAATATTGCTTAAACAAAAATACAAAGCATTGGGAAAAAACCTAAAAAAAATCAACCAAATATTTTCCATGCATGTCAAATTTCATTTCCATATTCACGAGTAATCAGCAATATTTTCTATCGGACATCTATCTTCTACGACATAAAATATTGAATTTCTTACCTGACTACTTTGTAATTCTGTTTGTAGAGCACTGGGTACATCAACACAGAAGAAACATCCAAAAGCTATCAGACAATCACAAGCAAGAAGAAGATAACGGCCCTTCCCTGCCAAAGAAAACTTTTATAATAACCACAGGTGCAGAGAAACAATAGAGAGTACAGTGTAATATAAAAACATAATAATTTTTGATCATCGGTTGAGGCAATTGAAATCGTGGTCCCAAGCACAATAGGTGTTGACACGTTTAAGAGCCTTCATGGCTAAATGACACAGAGTGCTAAATATAAGCCGAAATTTGTAGCTCTTCGCTAGCATTTGGAAGATGGTGGAAGTTCTATTTCTGATAAAATAGCACTGATGTGATTAAATTTCTCGCCTTAATAAAAACAATTGCATATTTCAAAATTTGGCGTGACGGGGTGTCTGGAAAGAATGTGCGTTTTATTTTAGCTAATCGCAAAGCTAATAGGTCTTAGCCACTGTATACAAATTTCAACTTTACATTTTAGCGAATTCCAAAAGAGATGGCACTAAACGTTTAGAACATGTTCGAGTCCCTTGTTACCATGCAGCGTGTAAAGCAAGATATATAGATAAAAGTAGACAACTAAAGCTATATGTATCGTATAAGATAGCAGACAGAAAGTTATCTTAAAAATTTTACATATGTTCACCTGATAATTTTTTATCTAGTATGTAACATCTGAACATTAACTAAAGCAGATGACGTATAAAGCTCTTGGTTTCGGTAAAAGAAAACAAAATGGTGTCAATCATATTGATACCCTTGTAGCTAAAATATTTAAAAAAGCTTTCATTTGTTATGGTATGTTAATAACTTCTCGCTAGATTAAAGTAATGTTTCAAAGAAATTACGGAATATCAATGTAACAGATGACGAGGGGTATACCCCCTTGTCGTACACCTAATCCCGCCCTTCTTTTCTTTTTTATGACAAGTATCGGATACGATTTATTCCCAGATTCGATGATTGGGTGACACAACGGATGTCGCGGGGGAGCCTTACCCTTTTGGGGCACATTAACTCACCCCCCCCCCCCGGTTTTATTGGGGTTCATGTACTCTAATTTCTTGATTGTTTGGTGTGTTGTTATGTGGTTTACTATTTTCAGTATTTTCTACTCTATTGTTGTCTGTTGAATTTTGAACAGTAAAAAAAGTTTTTGTATTACGACGAGGTCAAAAGATTGTTCACATTGTGTCGTACATGTGACTTTATAGATACAGTTTATTTGAATTTAAATGATACAAACATACTAGGTGTTCTATAAACTCACACATCACACTATATCAAATTGAGATATCAGTTTGAATATCTTCTCGCTGATTACAAGACTCATGATTTGAACCGGGTTAGACGATTATTCTACTTTGGAATGTTTATTTTGCAATGTGTTCACAATGGATGGATGCACTTTGATAAGAGTATAAGATAATCTATAATTTGTGTTGTTTTAAGCGACTAGTACTAGATATGTAACATTTACCCTTTGTTATATATCAAACATTGTCTTGTTATTATTCTTTGGAAATTTTAACAATTTTATTTCGGTTTGATATTGTTTTGCTTTCCTAGTTGTTTTTTTACACCACACTTGCCGATACATGTTGTTCGAACCAGCTTTGACTCGAGCCTACCATCTCAAGGTCTATAAACGATCGCTCAACCACGCGCGTAGCCGCAAAAACATACGTGTTAAATAAGCAAGCATAACAATTAGTGTCGGTACGTATCCTCGTTACAATTTTGTATTAAAACAAACATGTTATCCACGAGATATATAACTGCACGCAGATATTCTTGATTTTAAAAATTTCCATTTTCATTCTCCATTTATAAATTACATTTGTTAAAGTATTAGTATACATAATAAATGAATTTTGTCTATCTGCTATATAAAGTAATGAATGTAACCTTCAAACAAACTGCATTGAAATCTCTTCTCTAAGACAATTTGAGATAACCATGCACATGTACCTAAATTCTGACTACTGAATTATTGTCACGCGCGTACGTGCACCTACACGCGATCTTAGCCATAGAAGATGTCTTATTATGCAACATGTTACTTTCTTTTTTCTTTTTTTTTTCAAACTAAACCTGAGCTTAAGCTGTCCATATATCATTATACATTATTTCTAAATTATTCCTTCTTGTAAAAATGCAAAAATTAGATTGTTTCCAATAATTTCACATGTATCCTGAAATGTTCAACCATGTCATATGTTTAATAGAAAAGATGCACATGTTTCATGTGTGCCTTAACACATTGAGCTGGCATACTTCCAAATACAAATGCGGACAGTCTTCACTCAATATATACTTAAACCATCAGCGATATATTTCGATATGCTACGACAATAATTCAGAGGTGTTCGTGGGCAAACAGGGTTGATTTCTACCGCGCACGCAGAGAGACATTGACAGTGTTACACTCATGCTCATAAAATTTGCCACAATTTTGTTGATTAATTTGAATAATAAAATTACATAAGGTAGTATAAAGACACCTGTATGAAAAGTTGCATGACCAACAATGCAACTTTGACCATAATTGTACAACAAAATAACCAATATTTTGTTTCTATTCAATGAAAACATTCTTGGAAGACTGGGTATAGGCTAGAACCTTATCATTCCGGACACTTTCATTCCCGATCAAATTGTCCGGATAATTGAATTCTTCAAGGATAACTGAAACGTACATGGGAAAGTTAAGCTAAAGAATAATGATCAAAATTAAATTAAATAAGGAATGGGAATAAAGAGCTGGGCAGACATAATGAAAAAACATGATGAGAAAGGTTTGTTCCCCGGGAATTTCGTCGGGAAGGTGCACCATCGGAATTATTGGCGTCCTTATTAATGACTCACGACTGTATTTGATTCTTCTGCTAGAACTTAAAATTAACTTTACATGGCATGTGTTTATACAACATATGAAGACGTATAAAAAGAATTGAAGAAGAAAAGATCAAACATTTTCCATTAAGATTGAAAACCGAAGAAAAACTTTTGCTAACTTACATTCGTGTATTTCCATTAGCAATTATGCTCGTTTTTCCAAACTCCCGACTGGGTCAATGTTTTATGATGTTAAGTCTTTTTATACATTAAACTCTCCCAGTATAGTGATAGAGGTACTGAAAAATGAAAAGAAGAAACAAAAAATAAAAAGAAGCACAGTAGAGGTAATGGATAAAACAATACAAACAAATCAAGAGTTATCAATCTTATTTTAAAGTGATGAAATTCTTGATAGAAGAAAACATTGTTGAATTGAATATCGTCAGTACAAAGTGTGAATAGGAATCGACCCCTTAATTTTATGCAGCCTTTACCTCACCCATTACGAATGCTTAATTAAATAGACAGAAAGAAAGTACCAATTTATAAAGTACCACACATCTGCCCACATTGAAGCAAGCAGGTGCACTGAAACTGAAACATCGAAATAGTGAATTAACTATGCGCGGGTATTAACGTAGCAGAAGACACAATCAACAGGGCGGGAAAAAAATCAAGCATACATACTTACTTAATTCTTGTTTATTTCCCATTTAGGACGATCTGGCGAGTGTGATATTAACTGAAATGTGAAAATAAAGTCAACACAAGATATAATGATATCACATGATGACCAGAAAGATATATAGATTATCACTCAATTGTGTGAGCGGCCACCGCGAAAGCAAAGTTTGCTTTCAAACCTCCCTATACCGGTTTCGGTGGATTTGTCGACAAGTTGACAAAGCAAGAAGCAGCGTGTTGTTAGAAAGTTTTGGTAAAACTATGAGCAGCCGGTATTATGAACCTTTACCTGTAGAAAGCTGTACAGCAAAATGTAATAGGAAATAAACAAAATAAACTGCATTTATTACATGTTCAAAGGGGCTGCTGTACCCTAATGGTTAACGTGTTCGACTCAGAATCTGAGGGTCCGGGGTTCGAGCCCAAGCCACGGTACAGTTTGCCGTCCCTGTCTTTCGGATGAGACAGAATAAACCGAAGTCCCGTGTCACAGTACCTGTTGGCACGTTAAAGAACCCTCCCTTCTTCACGGCCATAAGTCCCGAATATGGGCAAAATTTGTCGCCCTTCACCGGCGAACGGTGACGTCTCCATAAAAGTCAAATAGTCTTGAGTGGGACGTAAAATAACCATGCAATCAACCAACCAACGATTTCAAAGCATTAAGATTTATCGAAAGTTTAAGACTTGAGGCAAAACTTTAAATGTTTTGTCAATATCCTATCAACATTTCACTCTAAGATCATAGAAAATATTTGATAATTTCAAAGTCTTGAGAGTACATCGTAGCCTGATTGTAATAAACTTATGTTTTACCTATTTATTAAGGTAATATTAATTTGCTCCGTTAAATATATTTTAAGGACATGTATCGGTAAAAGGAAATTAACTTTCCCGTTAGATATTAATTTTCGAAGATTATGAGGAAATTACAAACAGATGATACGTATCATGGACACAATTCAATTGTTCATGTTTATATATGCTTTAGATTTCTATGAACTTTTCTTCATATGTTTGACAATTTTGAAATTCAATTTTGTTAATCATTAATTATTTTTTACACGCGTACGCCCATTAAACAAATTTGTTTTATAAATAATAATAAACACTCTCTATGTCCATTACAATGAAACTTTTAATATTACACTGTGACACCATGTAGCTTATACAAGCAATGTAGTCAATGCACTAGATGAAGGCCAAGGGGCCGAAAATTTGCGAACCTAAAGTTTGTTGATTGTTTTTATTACATAGTAATATTTCCTGTGGAAGACATTGGATTTTACCGGAATTTGTTTGGTCAAATAGATATCCATATTTACGGGATAAAATTTGAGCGTACATATTTTAAAAGATTCACGGGGTTTTGAATACCCTTTCACATCAATACACAAATAAACGGAATTTGTTTTAAAGCTAGTAGCCAGAAGTTAATGAATATGAGAATTAAGGAGGAAAATTGTTTTTAAAGATACCAAACATTTCATAACATCTTTACCTTTTTACTTAATGTGATTTGGTACTCTTCAACATTAGTTTATCCTCATTTCAGTCATATCGCTGTTGTTTTTAGGTTTTGCTGGTCACACATGGAGTCGCCTGTTTCAATAATACCCTTCATTTATTTTAAGAATTTAATACCGGTGAAATAGGTCTTATATAGGAGAAATAGGAGTTACCTTTTCCTATGTCATTACTTTTACCTATGTATCTTTTTATAGTTTATATCTTGACTGTTTTTTATTTTTTTCTGTCGGGAAGCGAGATGTGCACTTTAAGCTTTTATTAACTGGGTAAAAATCTCGTGTAGTGATGGACAAGGTATAGGCGCCATCTGCTTTGTGTAAAATATCAAAGATTTATATTGGAATCACTTCACTAACATTTGGCGCACCCCCTTATGAGTTTATGCTTCCTGGGTCCCAAACTGAACACCGAGACACCAAAAAACCAGGTGATATATTATCATTAGTGCTAACTATAAGCAAAATGGTATTCTTTAAATATATATAGAACTGTTTTATTTGAAATAGATAGGCCTATATTTCTTATGATTTTGAGATTTAATTCTTTGTTGCATAAGTAATTACCAAATGAATTAATTACCATTGCACTATCGGTCTGTGACCTATCTGCGTTATACCCTTCCAGATTTGAGTAAGTAAAAAGTTATATTCACCATATGTTAGAGGTCGACCAAACATTGACCTCGTATATATGGCCGTTATCCCTGAATATATTGCACTCGTTCCTCTGAATAACTTCTTACGCGTTGCATGATACGCATAACAAAGATATTTTGTGACGTCACTTTTTTGTATTCGTCTCAGACATTTGACTCTTAATCAGCGATAAATAATGATCGAAAATGAAAAATAAACAAAGAACTTAAGGTTTTGTTGACTCTAGAAAATCTACCTTGTTGTTGGTTTACATTATCTTTAACCAATCCTTGATACAAATGCTGTACATTCGTTCATTGACGGTCATATGAGCTTTAATCACTCATTATGACTACTTCCTGTACATCGATGCTTTGCGCTAGGTTTCAAAGGATATATTATGTGTATGATTGAAAAAAAAAACTCTAATGAGGGACGAAT
>JACSZP010010185.1:0-30050 GCA_016161895.1 Pinna nobilis
TATGGAATACCTTATATTCTTTAATCCATATCAATATCATATATAATTGTTTAATCAATTTTGTTTAAATCGGGCGTTAATCTATATTGGATTCTATTAAACAGGGGAACAAATATCACGTGATCATCCCTCTTCAGTCACTCCAAATAAAAGACGGAGAAGCTATTCGTACTTAAGCTATTTCTGTCTTCGGAAACTAAGCTACACGTGCACAACCATCAATCCATCGACTGAAGTATAAGCAGTCTGACAACAACATTTATAACTTTAAAATAAAAACTTTGTTGGCCACGAAAAAGGAAGTTATAAACATTAGAAATTCGGTTAATATTCTAACTTATAAATTAAGGTTTTTGTTAAAAATTTTCACCACGATGTTAAATTCTAGATTGCCGCAGTTGAGATTCAATGAACTCATTTGTTATTTCTGTCGTTACCAATGGTAGCAATATGGTTATCTATTAGCTTGTTATAGAGCCTGTTGTACATATCAGTAGATATTAAACGATGTAACCAGCTCAAAATACATATTATGAAGTTTAATAGCAATGTGGTTATCTCGATAACGTGAAGGTTGGTTGGTTGTATTGTTGTTTAACGTCAAACTCAAGAATCTTTTACTTATATGGAGATGTCACCGGTGCCGGTGAAGAGCGACAACTTGTGCCTATGGTTGGCACTAAGGGTTCTTTAACGGGCCAACACATACTGTGACAGAGAACTTTTGTTTTTACTGTCTTATCCGAAAGACAGGGACAGCCAGCCGCGACGTGGATTGGGTTCGAACCCCGGAGCTCTTGATCAGAAGTAGAAAATGCTTACCATTAGTCCATGGCCGCCATTCTTGAAGGAAACGCTAAAGAAATAAATATGTTATAAAAGTTCTGGGGTCATTACTAAATGTTAAGTTCCGCTTTCAAGTATGTTAAATGATAGGCAGCCATAATTCCTTAACATCATTAACCCAAACTGTTTTGCGTTTCAAAACAATACTCACATTTACCGGCGAAGAATTATGATATGCACTACATGAAAACGGGAAATGTTATCTCATCCTATCCCGAGCAGCTGATGTCGCCTTATTTTCAGGGTTCCGAAGACGCTTTCCCTATTTTCATTTTTAAGCCATTTTTAAAACTTGTTTCATGGGATAATTAATTCAATTAAGACTTCATTGTGTACCAAGCATTATTTTTAATGGCAGTACATAAAGATTTCTTTTTTCATTGGAATATGGATCTCTCATAATTTGCTCCTCAATAATTTCCCTTCCCTTTTACACCTTTCCTTAGCATGTAAAGAAAACTTAGTTAGACTTAGTTCTGAAAATTCAAAAGTAGATATCTACGAATGTAATAAAATTGGAAATACCAAGGGTTATGAAAATATCAAAGTCATAAATATGACAAGTTTGGAGTTATAGCGAAACAACTGCAAATCCCTAACAGCATACAAGAAGAAAATAACGTAGCCTTGTACGAACAACATCGAAGCACTCCTGTTCATAAAATACAAAAAGTCAATGACACTTTCTCAAGACGCTATGGCCAATATAGATCGTATTTGACTATTTATTACTGCCGCGGCTGATTATGTGGGAGTATCTTATTTATCTAAAGACAAGGATCCGATATCTTTGGAAGGAATATTTTACTCGTAGGGTGCTTGCCAAACAATTTTATGTAAAGTCCTATTTGATGTAGCCAATAAACAATCATAATGACTGTAATAGAGTCATCCCGCAACAGTCAAACAATTGTCAGAAAGTCTGCTCTGTAAAGCCGATATCGAGTTATTTTGGCATTGTTTTGTCGTTACTTTCTTGATTCTGTATCATATACAATATAAAATGTTCTACCATTCATTGTTTCCCTTTTAAATTAACGAATTTCAATAAAGCTTCTGTTAATTTAATTTTATACTTACTTTATCTAGAATATCGACCCAATTAAACAATTTATGTATTTTGACCAGATGGCGATTCCTCATTTGAACGGTTTTAGCGTCCAACATCTATTTTCGTATCACCAATAGGGATTAAAAAAACATTCTATTTTTATTTGATCTAAAATTAGCAGCGTAGGTTAATTTATCCCAAATGAGCCATCTAACTAATTGTTTATTACGTTGATGATACGTAATACAAAGCGATGTTTTGATTGGCTTATTTAAAACAGAATGAAGGCGAGAATTCATCAATCAAATTAAGGTCGAATGCACTTAGGAAAATTGTTCTATTGCATTGAGTAATCACACAGGAATATGCTCCGTATTAAAGTCTAAAAATAGATCTATAAATTGAATGTGAACAAAATTTTTATTTAGATAGATGCGCTATAAATGAAGTGACACCTTCTTTACCCCCCTCGAATTTAACTTGCCTAACTTGTTTCAAATATATATCATTCCACGACCTCCGAAATTAAAGTAAATTAAGCTAGTACTGCTTTGTTTTGTCAAAAAGAATGGCGAACTTAGATATAATATCTCGTTTCAGGAAGGGATAAACCATATTTTGTTAAAAACTATTGTGATTCTAACAAAAAGTTGTCTGAAAATTACATAATCAGAATGCTTGTATTTGTTGTATTCGGTGGACGGGGTTTTCAATAGGCTTTCGGCATCCTAATGGGTGTTAATTGTGCTCCTCTTCTTGCTGACTTATCTCTTTATTCGTATGAGGCCGATTTCATAAAGGGGCTTTTAGAAATAATGGCAAGCACTTGGCCCGATCGTTTAATTTAATGTTCCGCTATACAGATTACGTTCTTTTATTGAATAATTTCAAATTTGGATACTATGATGATCGCATCTATGCAAATAGCTCGAATAAAAGGACACCACAGAAACCGCCAGGTCTGCCTCATACCTTGATCTACAAATGGAGATTAACAATGAAGGACGGTTAAGAACAAAACTTTATGATAAAAAAGATGACTTCAACTTCCCTACTGTGCACTTTCAATTTTTAAACAGCAATATTCCAACAGCGCCTGCGTATGGAGTATACATCTTTCAGTTGATAGGTCATTCTAGAGCATGCGCTTCCTATCAGGATTCCCTTGATAGACGGTTCTTGCTGACTAAGAAGTTACTTACCCAAGGGTTTCAAATGCTTTAATTGTAGTTTAAAGTTCGAAAATTTTATGTTCACCATCATAGTTGATCGATATGCTATATCTGTAAAACAGATGAAGGGGGATATGTTCCCCTTGTCACATACCTAATCCCGTCCTTTTTCTTGTATATGACTATCACCAATTGTGACCTATTTCCATATCCGAAAATATGTGACAAGACGATTGCCGCACGCGGAGCCGGTGTTACTCACCCTCCAGAGCACGTGAACTCATCCCCGCTGCGTGTTTGATGGGGTTCGTTTCACTTTATTTGTTGGGTTTTCACGTCTTGTTGTAAGGATTGATTTTCGTGTTGTTCTCTTTTTTTGTTTAACTTTTGGTCATGGTTTTGTCTGCCTTTCGATATTTGAATTATGATTGTCCCCTTGATATCTTCAGCTATCACCTTCTTTATAATACCTACACATTACTTTATTCAGAGGTAAGGTAGAAACACTTATTTTGTGTCTAGGTTTAGAAAAATCTTCTCTTCCTACATTCTGTGAATAATAATTTTTTTTTTTGCTAAACAATGGCGTTTTTATGAAACCATGCACATTTTATATTGCAACGAGGCGTAGACTTGACACTCCTTGTCTCTTTGCATGTGAATATATTTGAAATAAGTGTGTTGTTTTTCGAATATACAAAATAAATGTGCCTTCTCATCTCATAATTAGCAAACGGTTGCATAATGGACAGCATCGGGAAGCAAGATGGCCGCCAAATCTATGATAATATTTCCGGTTAACATGCAAAAAAGATTTGTTGTTGTTGTATTGCTGTTTAACGTCCAACTCAAGGATGCAAAGGGCGACAAATTTAGGCTATGCTCAGCACTTATGGCCGTAGAGCACGGAGGGTTTTTTACCGTGCCAACACCTACTGTGACACGTGACCTCGGCTTTTACTGTCTCATCCGAAAGACAGGGACGGCCAACCGCAGCGTGACGCTACGCAGATTCGAACCCAGGTCCCTATGATTCGAGGTCGAACACTCTAACCACTCGGCCAAGGCGGCCCCGCAAAAAGATTCAAAGTTGTGGTTAATTTCCAGTTCATGGATGAACTAGTCTATTTATTAAGGGTAACCATAGAAACAAAAAGGAATACGACATAAAGAGTTTGGCAAACACAGACCCCTGGACACATTAGAGGTGGGGTCAGGTACCTAGAAAGAGTAAGTATCCCCTGTCGACTTCCCACTTCCGCCGTGAGCCCTATATCTTGATCTGCTGAATGGAGTGATCCGTAGTCAAAATCGGTGTGTTAAGACGGTCTAACAACCGTTATCTGTATTACGTGTTTTTATCACAACGAGTTACCATGCAAACTCTGTATCAATCGCCACCATATATTCATGATTTTAACTTTCAACTCTACGTACCAACTGCTTTCATTGATTGTAAATATGAAACTTTAGAAATGTCGACTTTGGGGTTTTCTTTATATTTGCTGCCAATAAATTTTGTCGGGAACAAAAACAGGAAATGATAATAATGTAAAGTGAGTTGCCTTAAAACATCAAATCTGTAAATCTTTTGTTTTAATAAATGCAGAGTGTCTTTTAGAAATATCAAAAAACATCAAGCCGCACTTCTTATGTTTTATGCTCATAATTTAATCAACGAAAGCCTCTAGAGACACACTAAAATGATTTCTATGACTTTGACTACTAAACTTTGATTTCATGTAGGATTATCAAATACAAAGAATTTGCCGCAAGTGAAATATCAATGCAATAACTACAAGAAGTGGGGTGATCTTTCAATGATTGAATCGATGAATTTCGAGAACATGTGTGCATTTAGAAAAATTCATGCCAGTTTAAGAATAACTTTTCTTTTTCTTCCCCCTAGCAATCAATCATTCGAAAGCATTCATTTGTGATAATTTCTATTAAACAGAAAATAATGTTTTGACGGAGAAGTGAGAGTTCCAAGGTTACGACAATTCATGACATTATTTTACAACTCTGTAGTTGGATGCCTACCTTATGTATATGGTGCCTCAACCCCTTGTCCAGATCAGTCTGTTGTTATCAAATTAAATATCAGGTTATCAAGCATTTGTATACATCCAAAACATTATATAATTCCATTGGATCGAAAATCATTATAAAGTTATTTCAAATTGGAATAAGAAAATTAGTTTCATTTTCACAATATGCCTCAAACGAGGAAGTGCGGACATTTGTGTACACCCTTGACAAAATTTAGCTTAATGGAAACGGAGTGTTTTCGTAATGGTGATTAAGGTTTCCACAAAATGATGCCAAATTCGTACCGTGTCTTGTTGAAAGAATCACTGACAATAAAAGAATTCCTAGCATAAAATACTTCACCAAGATATGTGTCGATTGTTTTATACCCACCCCGCACGTGATGATGGCAATTAGGTAAGTAATAAATGCACTTGGGAAGCCCAGTGACTGGTTCAATTAATTTCGTCATTAAGATCTTAATATGTATTCCGATGTGTATTGTCTCAATAATGCCAAGCCGTTAATGGATGCTGGTTACCAGATACGAATTCCAATTTCCTATCGCTGTCCAATGACCACTACTGGCCTTTCCGAAGGGGTCAACATTGGGGAACAGTTTCAATTTTGATACTACTGACAAGATTCTAAACTTATGCTGCGAAAATATTTTGGTTTTCTCTATTGAATATGACGACAAATAATGTATGGTATAGATACTTGATATGGCTCTTTTGTCAAATCGGTCAACGATAAAGGTCATACGCGTAAGACGGTGTAGGATTATAAGTATTCTAACACTAAAATAATAATTTAATTGATACCACTGAATATGCCATTGGGAATACATGCCGGACGCCTGTGTTATGTGTTATCCGCGGTACATGGCACGACCTCATGTAACACTTTTGACACGTCATAGGTCAACAGTATCGAATAAATGGTGTCAACATAAAAGTCGTATGAAAAACTGAAAGTAATTACACGACTATTTCCAAAAATATGGAAACTTTGAAAATTGTTGTTTTATCCTTGTTTGTATAAAATGCTGTCCTCTTTCTCTCTCTCAGAAAATATTAGAAAATTATCTTTGTCTTTTTTACTCATTTGACATAATTTATGAATCGAACCAATTCTTTTTTCATTCATTTCATGCCTTTTAAGGCAATATTTTTGTTACCAACGATATTTTTCTCNNCTTTCCAAATGGAACCCGTTTCCTACCATTTTTTTAGGCTGGAGTTCGACTCGGAATCCACACCTCTCCAAAAATATGGTAGCAGGCAGATAGATCATTAGTGAAAGAGTCATCTCGGATGCATTAAATTGATTTAAAATATTTTCATCATTTAAGATATTAATACGTCTGTTGTCTTTTGCCATCAAGTAAAGGGTAAATAACTCTATAGAGGTGTAAGAGGTGTATTAAGTATTGCCCGGCAGGAAAATTAAAAGTATCTACCATATAGATTCATCTTTCGATTGAAATTAATTAAAAAACGAGCAGTCATGTACTCATTACTGAACTGACTCCAAAGTTGGCAAATGAAATAGAAATACCTTTTGAGATACTACTCGCATTTCAAGAAATCATTCTTTTTCAAATCAAAATGACTCCAAATCAACTCATTATTCTTGCCATGTAAGTTTCTAACGTGATGATTATAATTCAAATCTAAGTCCACAATAGTTCTCAAGTGTAACATAACTCTTGGAAATTCACTCTGACTTCAATAAATCAAAACCCAATTTATAGGCTTCCAAGTTTAGCTCTACATTAGGTTCTAAATCTCTCTTTGGGCTGAAATACGATGTCCCCAGTATGATGCTGAATTAATAAATTACCGCTGTTCGGAAATGGAATTCCCAGATATATTTTGTTTTTATAAAACTGATATTAATCTTGATATGAAATAAATCCATCATTATGACGTATGAATCGGCATGTGTTTGCACCTCTCTGGTATCATGTAAAAGCATGGTCTACCAACAATATTTCTCAAAAAGTATTTAATCACGGCGGTAGAGCTTCCCGTTTCACAAATTGGTATTAGAATATTAAGTTTCAGTATCCATTTTATAAAGCTTTCTATTAGGAATTGTAAAAATATCTGTCATGTCTAGGTTGTTTCAAAAGCTAGTTTTATCATTGTATCAATCAGTGTTTAATTTCTTCTCATAAAATATTTTAAGTTAGGTAGCATATACTGGAAGTGAACCATCGTGCTATACATTCAGTAAAAATATCATTAGATTATATATACATATATATATATATATATAACTATATATAACTATATATATATATAGAATCAATTCTTGTCTCCGTCTCTTCATTTCACTTATTACGTGCAACTTGGACCACGGATAAAACGTCTCCAAGCTCAATCGCTACCTTATGATTTTTCGCTCTTATGGTCATTTAAGAGTTTTCTGATATTATGCTGTTTCATGCATATAGCATGACCGCAGAATTCCTTTTTGGCAGCCTTCAGTTAGCCATCAGTGTCATTTTTGCTATTTTTTTCAGCTTATTTGTTTGATTTTGCTTTACACTACGCTCGACAATCTTTCAGCCGTATGGTGACGGACAATTTTTATTGGTGGAGAAGAGAGGCCGGTCACTATATACCCGAGAAGAGACCATCAACCTTCCGCGAGTAAACTAGCAAACTTTCTCATAGTCAACTTAGGTTCCAGCGGGGCTCGAGCTCGCGCTGACAAGAGGTGGGAGACTGAGCGGTTTAACGCGCAATGCTCTAAACAATCGGCCACGGAGGCCCCCTGACCTGGTTGTGAAGGTTATAAGCCGTCGCTGCTATACAATACGGGACTCGTCTTTACACCAGTAGGTCGAAGGCTTGAACCTCGGCAGTGTTGGCTTAGGGGGTCAGGCATTTCTCCTGTGCGGATGATACAGTATTATTGAGGTCCCGTGCCAGAGTAAATGTTGGCATGTTAAATATTCCTCATTGCTCTCAATGACGAGCAAATTCAAAGTTACTTTATTTTTCGTTTTTACACATCTTGTTGTGTTGATAGCTGATAGTGTTCGGCAAACTAAAAGACAATAAGAGAAGATGTATTTAGCAATGTAAGAACTGTTGCAAACAACAAGACATGAATAAAGAACAATTTCCAAAAAAACTATTTTCTGTTGCACTGTAAGCCCTAAATAGCTTAGGGAGCATATAATGGTGCCATCTTTAATAATTTGTATTAGATGTAATACAAATGTTTATCTTATGTATTGTTATGAATCTTTATTTACAAACATACTCGAGACTTGTAGTTGAAAAGTGTGCGTCTATTTGACAAAACAATGAACAGACGACGAAGTTACCTGGAGAAAAATTACATTCTTAGTGTGTAAAAACTAAAAGAGGTTTAAGGTCAAGAAGACGATTTAAGAGTAGCTTTCAGTTACACTCTTATCAAATTCATTTCGTTACCTTAAACCACAATTTAAAGCCTTCGTAAACACACACGTTTCAATTACGGGCCCCAGGTCAGTTGCACCAATATAGGGTCGGTAAGACCATTTTAGTCGATAAAGACATCGATCGGATTCCAGAGTCGTTTTATGTACATAGGTTTATGAAATAACCTCGACAGAAAATTCGGTCTTTTGGAAAGTCAAATGTTTAATCAATCCACAGTTTCTATATGCAGAGAAATTAGCTTGACATTTATGAACATCGAACAAAGATGTAATTGTAATTAAACACTGGGAGGTGCGCGCCAACAGTCCTAACTTCACACTATATTTGGCATCAGCACTCGATTCATAAATGGGTATTCAATTAAAATGTACATAGATTTGTTGATTCAAGCATGCCTTAATTCTTACACAAATAAAACCAACACTTGTGAATTTTTTCAAAGTTTACTTTTACTAAATTTCGATATCTTTATTCTGTTTTCACAGAACAATCCTTCTTTTC
The DNA here is from genome assembly GCA_016161895.1 of Pinna nobilis. Classification (NCBI taxonomy): domain Eukaryota; kingdom Metazoa; phylum Mollusca; class Bivalvia; order Pterioida; family Pinnidae; genus Pinna; species Pinna nobilis. The sequence continues at coordinate 9,045 of JACSZP010010185.1, forward strand.
TACAATTCAATAAATACGATAGTACACAGTGTAGCATAGCAACGACTTCTCTAATTAACACATTACTGTGATATATGCATTTTTATGAATCTGCGTGAGAGTAATTACATCATTGCGATACTGTTACCTAATACCATATAGCATATGTTGTCAGGTGTCAGAAACAAAAAAGAATTCATCCGTTCACTTGTTATGGATTCTGTTGCATATAATGCAGTTTGTGTTATTCCGATCATTATATTTCGTATAATTAATTACGTTGTCAAGCACGAATCGAAATATTCTAGAATTATTTCTGTTTGCAATCTAAAAACATGTAATTGCATTAAGTTGCAAAAAGATTTGAATGAGTCAGTGTATGTGTATGCGATAAACCTAGATTCTGCATAAAAAACACCGCTGGTGATATTTGATGTGCTTATCACATATTTCGTCCTTTATTACGGAACTGTTATTTTTTTCTGATAAGTGTGACTTGTATTCAGTGAAACAGATTCGAAACAGCACTTGCAACAAGATTGTAAGATTTTTAACGCATTACTTACTTAAATCATAGCTCATAAAAAAAGCATCATACATCTTATTCTGATCTGTTTGTTAAAATACAGAATTTATCCAAACCGGAAGTTGGTACGATAAATTGACAGGGAAATCGTTGACATTAGAGGTTCGAAAAATAGGTTTAAACATCATACAATTTCCAAGTGTTCCTGAATTAAAATGTTACTTAAAGACAAAAAAACGAACAAAGAAAGTCTGACGCAATGAGCTATTCTACTGTCCGCCAACACAAGAAAACTTAGTACATCAAAGTTGCCTACCACTTTGTTCATGACGAGAATAAATTTCAACGAAGGTAAAGTAAAAATCACATTTCACTCTAACACAGTTTGGAAGCTTATGCCTCACGAAACATTTGGGAGATGCTTTCATTTTTCTAAAAATACTGACCGAAATAATCAGTAAAATATTTGAAACTGTCTGATAGCGTTAGTAAAATTTCTGGGTAATGAGTATTAAGAAAAGATTCAGACGTCATACAAATCAGAAACCGTTTAAGACAAGCCAGAAGTCAATTATGTTATGTCAGAAGGCGCAAAAACAATAACTTAAAAAGCAATAGACACAATGACAAACAATTGTTTTTACAGATATACATATACACTGTACACTGATTAGTATCAAATTCAGCCAATGATGGAATTACCTAACCCAAACGACTTTTCTATTTTTTATCCAAATAACTCATTTACCCCCGGAAAATGATAGACTCTTCATTAAAGGCATATACGAATGTGTCTTTAGGGGTGAAAGAGTTAAGTAATCTCATAGCTAAAAAAGGATTGCAAAATTGTCAACATAATTCTAACATAGCTAATGATTGCCATTGGTTATATCGAAACGAAATGAAGTAGTTGTGATGTACAAAGAAATCATAATAAATTCATTTCTCATCTAAAGTATTGGCAGGTATAAGTCATATTGAAGATAAAAACGACGGACACACATTGAAAAGCATAAAACGAAACATAACGTAACATCAATAGTATCCAACTTAAATAAATACTTTATCATAGATATTGCACGCCGATGAACAATTTACAAATATATAAAGAAATACTTTGTGTACAAAACAATAACTCTATTTCGCACACAACCTATGTCATGCTAACAATAAATAATAGTATATTGAAATCTCTAAATCAAAAAAAGTTTCATGAATAGCTCATCGATTTCAAATTCTGCAGATTTGCAATAAATACTGTTCACTTGTCCATATGCTCCTTATCACACGTCATATTTTACTTCATATTCAGATAATTGATTTCATTCTTTCCTTCTGTCAACCCATGTAGCTTCAAAAACTGATATGAAACATCCAGTTGCTGCAATCGATTCTCTTCTACATTTGAATATTAAATTGAATGTCAATCACAGCGAACTCAATTTCTTCTAACACAACATGAAAATAGTAATAATGGGATGAACCACGAGTTATCGCTCTTAGTTCCCCAAGAACCTGTCTCCGTGAGTAATGAAGAAAGTTTTATCTAGCTATTAATTTAAGTCTCTCCTCTCAAATCTTGAAATGTAAACCTTTATGTTTTTACCAGACAAGTCGATTTTTCGTAATATAAAATCACATTCGAAACTACTTAGAAGTCTGTACAGGGAGTATCCTCGGGCGGATGCATGGGTCCGTGCATCGATGGCGGTTCAGCTGGTGGCACTGCTTTGCTCCTCGTAATTATCGTTATCTTTGGTTTATTTTGCGGCTGCACTGGCTGCTGTGGCTGCCGAGGCTCGGGATAAGGTGCGTGTATCTGTGGAGGGTCTGCATGGGAAAGAAGTATTGATTGGATTAGAAGAATGTTTTTATTCACTATAAAAATGTACCTGTAAAAGATTTTTGATAGAAAATAAATCCATTACGAGTGACTGTAAAAGAGGAGAGAAATGTGCACATATACTTTTAAAAATAGTGTAATCATTTAAACTTAAAAAGGAGGAAATATTCATTCAAATGGGTACAAAAATTTGGCTTTTCATAGGATAAAGAAATATAAGCGAAAATTTGTAATGCGTCTTAAAATATGCCATTGTCATGCAGTCTTTCAAGGACAAGATGAGCATTTACACAATAAACGATGCTGACATTCCAAGAAATTAGTGGATATTGAATTTCGAAGTGACCCTAAAAAGACTTGCTAGCTAAAAAATATATTCTATTTGTTCTGCAAAAAAAAACGATCAAAAGAATTGTGACTCTTCTGCAGGTTTTTTCGTATGAAGAATACAGAAGGTACACAAAGTTCTACATTTCCAGTTCGATATTGACCTTATGACCGAATAAATTTACAGATTATTTTTGTTCTCAGATGATGATGTTGTTCTAACATTGATAAATCTATTTATTTAAGATTGATTGACTTTCTTGTTTTACAGCACTTTAAACATTAAGCCATACTGTAGCTACATCAACCTGATGCAAGGTTCAGGAATTTTTAACCTATGCAAAGGACTTGGTCATATACAGTGGGAGATCCTATGTATGGGTACTCTGTTTCATCTGAAGAGAAAACCCTAAATGTCTCTAGCAGAATCAAACCCTTGACTCTCTGGTCCAAAATAGATGCGGTGCTACGGCCAGCAACTCTCTTTGCTCTTTATGATGATGTGAAAGGTGCTTTTGACAGGATGAGTGGCGTTAAAAAGGTTTTTAAAAAAGGTTTAAAGAAGTAAAGTCACTGTGTAAATGTAGACAACAGTTAGGCTAAAAAATAATTGAATTAGATAAATCAAGATGACTTCAGATTATACCAGGTTTTGGTTTTTCCTCTGTTCCATTTCCGATTGACATCTGTAATATCTTAAACGACCTCGAAGGTATATTGCCTCCCATATATCTTTTATCAACAATTTCTTCACCGCTCAGTGTATCAGGGAGACCATCGTCTGTATCGTCCAAATTGTCATCACTATCATTTATTTGCCTTGCGGTGGTGGTTGCAGGTGGGGGAGCTAAATAACACAGGTAGATAACAGGTGTGTACAACATCAGTTGACAATACAGGTAGGAAAACCATGCACTTTGTAAAATGCAAAACAGAAAAATATGCTATGAAATAATGCAATGACTGATATCAAGTGCACTGAAATGATTTGAAATGACTATGCAATTTGTGCTGCTGTATCAGAGTGTAATTTATATTGTGCTTGATATCCGGCCAGATTGAAACTACAATAATCGAAGCAAATTCTAGAAATGATTTGAACAGAATTAATATGAAATAGTAGTAAAAAAGATATGTAGTATTTACGAAAAAACAATTACCGAAAATTTAATTTGAATGCATGATGAAATAATTAAAATTTCTTTTCACTAGGCGAAATATTGTGAGAGAAATAATCTGGCATTCAGTTTCAAAATATTTTAAAGCACCCACTTGATTGAGATTCGTCAGCAAAACGCTGTAAAACTCTGAAGGACGGCGAGGGTATGTGTTTCCCCATATAACGTATTGAGGCCTGCTCGTATTTACCGACTCTACTGTCATCGTCTGAAATAGTGGAATTATAGACTCCGTAACTTTTGTTTTCAAGTTGTACCGTATTTAATGTATACTTTATTTGTTCGACTTTCTTGGTAAAAAAAAACATTATTGTATAGAACAGTAAAACAACATAAGTTTGAATATATCAAAGGGGTTTTTGAGGGTCAATAATAGAAAGTTAACATTAGAGTGTTAACTACAACAATTAATCATTTTCATTTAACAAAGAGGAATGATCTTGTCACAAGAATTACGTGTTTAAAATATGAAAGACCTGTCACGCATAACTTTAACGGCCATGTCTGGGGTTAAAGATTTAGCAGCCAACCTGGCAGACAGACGGAAAGGGAAAGACCATACACTATACGCCATGGACCTGTGATTTTAAAGATTTTCAACACAGTCGTTTTATGTGTTTTCAATTTTTCGAAAAACAAAAAATTTGGAACTTCATAGATACTTAATAATTTTCCACAAAATAAGAAAAAAAGTTTGTTCAATGTACATCATTTGAAATCCAAAAAACACAAACTTTTTAGCCTTTATTTAATTTCAAGATCTGACTTATATCAAGTTTTTTTCTCTGTCTGACTCATTTAAATATGATATTTAAATCCATCACTTATGTACAACAATTCTTGCACTAATCTACAACATTTCCCACACTTTCTAGACTCGATGACTTTTTTCATGTTGCAGAAATGAAAACTTTACTTTCCAATAGTTTAATTTAATTTCATTGGATTGGGTCCTTTAGAATACTAAAGTGCAATTTTTCTTATATTACAAGGGGCTGTAAACGGGGTATACCATTATTTTCTTCGTTGTTTGTTCCTGCCTGCTGGTCTTCATATTGCTGAGCTTGATCATCGTTGACAGAGAATTTGTTGAGTTTCATGAATGTCTTTGATGGGATATCGGTTTTCTTGTTCAGTCCGGAAAATCTCATTTCGTCATCAAACGAGTTATGACGTAATAAAGGATCCCTTGGCTGGCGTGGTTTCTTGCCTGATGTAAAAACGTTATAACATATCAGAGTTTGGTATAAAAACTCCATAGAAGCTGCGCGCTATTGTTTACCTTGCAAGTATCCACATGATTAAATTAAGTATCTTCATGATTTAATACGTAATCCGAAAATCCCAAAATCTTAAACAGGATTAACTTACTATCATATATATCGCAGCAATTGAAATTCGAATAAAACAGATCAGTCTTTATTATCTCCCTTACAAAAGTAATTGGGTAAAAACCAAGGACATTAAACAATCCCATCACAAAGGATTTATAGAAAGGTGGCCAGGCTATTTGGGGGTGAAATAATGGAGGTTCTTACCTACCATGACAAGCGTTGACAAATTACCTCATACCTTTCGTCATGAAGTTAGTTTAAACGAATTTAACAACAAAGTAAAGGTTTTTTTTTAAAAAAAAACCAGTACACGATGGTTTTGGGTTTATCTGAACGTTGGTTAGAGAATAATTAATTAGTAGTCATGAAACATAAAAATGGAACATCATTTTAGTAAAGGATTCTTAAATTTTATTGGCGGCATAGTCCAAATAATTACGGTTAGTTTCTCTTCTGAGAAATACGTTAAATGGTCGGAATTTATTTTGAATGTAGGGTGGCTATTCAGTTAGGAGCAATCCCTTATTTGTCTGAAATTCATAAAACCATAATTGAAAGACTTGGTATGACGGATCTCTGAAGGGCTAAACAGGTAGGCAAAGTGTAAAATGTTGTGCGCATGTATCAAGGTGATATGTGAACAAACAAGATGATCGCAGATTCACGGAAGAAATCAGTCATGCATATCTTTAAAAAAAAGTCATTATTGTAAACATGTTTCCGACACTCAAGAACGATGCATCAAACTTACATTACACACTTTCAATTAATTAAACAAATTAAATTATATAAAAATGAACCCATTCTTACAATATCAAAGAATCAGGTTGTGCATCAATAATGCAGTCTCTCAAACGCCGGGGGAATTTTCTTGAAAAGGGACATAACTCTATGATAAGGATAACAAATTGTTCATATCTGAAAGAGATATATTTTATCTTTTAACAACTTATTCATTCTGACTTTCATTGATTTCTTGAGGACTTCTACAAAAAGCATGCAGTTCATAAAACCTAAAAGAATTATTTTTCATGTTTGGATACAAAATCATTCATAGATTTTTTAATGATTTCCTAATCTTTGATAATGAGTATTATCAATATGATAAGAAGATCAAGTATAAGAAAATGTAGAACAGTATGAAATTATCATGTAATTAATGGTGCAACGGCAATTTTATTGCCAATATTTGCGTATTATACTCTTCTAAAAATAGAGAGACCAAATAGTAGTGCTACAACAGTACAACCTCGTTTGAGAGACTTAAAAAACCGACACCGGAACCGGAAATATATGCATATTTGAAAAATTAAAGACAGGAAGTTGGTAAGACGTGACGAGGAGGTGCACAAGGATCGGAAAATGTCAGAAGGAAGTGTCTAGGTGAGTAAGATGTCAATTCCAAACAGTCAGACCGGATATCAAGTTATGCACATAGTGATGCATATAGTTAACAAGGTCGTACACTCGTAGGCCGGCTGATCTTCCTCGTCGTCGGCGTCCTCCGTCTCTGTCAACCATTGTAAAACCCGGAAAGACATGCCATGTTTCTTTGAGTTGAGGAACCTCGGTTTTTCTTCCTCTTGTTGATATATTACTGGCTTACCTTGTGCCTCCGACTCTTGCACCATCTTATATACAGCCGATTCCTGTATGTCTTTTGGTGGCTTCTCTGGATACCTGGATAGCAATAAACAGATCACACATGAATGACGTCATGATTAACCAACCAATGGCAATTGTCTTGTAGCCCTCCCCCCATAAACAATTGGACGATTTAAACCACTCGCACAGCATGCGTTATATCATTTTGTGAAATATCGAAACTTTATTTTACTCAAATTAAGATGCTATCTGATTTTTCATAAATGCACGATTTCATGTTTTATTTTCGGGGGGGGGGGGTTTCTATTTGGAAAATCGATTTTTCTTCATGGCTATAAAATCGGTAAGAAGAAGATACCCAGGGGCATTCAAATTTTTAAAAAATACAAGACAGATAATACCGTATAAATAATACTTTGGAAGCAATTTTACGACCTTGAAGTAAAGTGAAATAGAAATGTTTTTTCTCTGCAGTTTTTCTGAAATCTAAATTATACCTAAGTATACTTAGTACTGATCTATGATAACATAAAAACAAAATATGCAGGTGAGTTTATATGGGTAACTTCATATTCAATCTTTATAAGCGCAATATCATTTTGCCATTTATTTAAGATTTATTTTACTCTGAAAATATATTTGTAGTATAGTATTCTAGCATCTTTTCTTATTTATATAAGTTATTGTAGAAACGAAAACTGATTCCGTTAATATCGAATAAAATTGTTTTAAAAAAGAATGAAAATTGTGAGTGCGCACTGGGGATATCAAAACGCAGTTTCTTTGGGGTTTGTACATTGGATGTAAACATATTGACGGAAATATCGGAAATATCAAGGGCATAGTACAAGCGTCCATGGTGTTTGGCTAAATCTGTCTCTACATTTAAGCTCTCTTCACAAATTAAAAATACTTACAATGAACTAAATGAAATAAATACAACAAAGATTTGAATGTTTAAATGTCATAAATCAAGGCATGATTGGCATGCAGTACATAATAATGATATAAAACAGATTATAAAGTTTCACGACACATGCATTCCATGCTAGAGCTGAGAAATGTGATAAACAAATCACAAATGGGGCAAGAAATCATGACATTGTACTTTTTGCTCCAAGATAAAACATAAAAAAAAACAGAAAAGAGTCATATTTCATTCACAGAGACGATGTACACTCCCTCCGGTAACAAATGAGCCGGGGAAGCACTCATTATATTAGAAGTATATTTAGAATAATGCTTATCACTCGATATGTAAATTCTGATTATAATTCATGGGCAATCAAGTAGTTAAAAAATCAGTTATACCATGACTTTCGCGTCGCAAGAGTACCTTGCAGATTTCGTAGCCATTCTATAAACTCATGCGAAAAAAAGACTTTCAAGAAAAAGCGAGACACAATGCAAGGTTCATTTTATGACTGTCTTTAAAATAGAAATTTAGATATCTAAGGAACAACAGTTAGCTCGATTGTATATAATACATCACTTTATTCCATGCATGTTTCAAAAAGGTTTCTCAAGTAAAATTGTGCTTCAAAAACATACATTCCTTTAAAACTAGGCAAATATATTGATATAGCAATCATACGTATAGATCGCATTCTATTGCACATTCATGATTAACAAAACATTTTGAGGGTTGTTCAGAGCTTGAATTTTTAAAAACCATAATAGCCAAAATAAAAAAATCTCTTTCTATTAAGTAATTTCATAGTTATATAGCAATGCCTTAAAACGAATTCCCTGCCGTTAATTTTAGAAAATAAGCTGATGAACAATCGTTTTCTAATCGTTTACTTACATTAAAGTACAATATTTTGCTTCTTAATACTACTCCACAATGCAACTTTCACCTCAATTAAGCGACTTCAAGCACTAAACAATCTTAGTCGCCTCTGCGTTTTATATCATTCATAAATAACATCAGAGAATCACACCAACTTGATCACTATAGTACTACTTAAGAATTCGGAAGTAACAAACATACAAGGATATTGTTTTCTCGATTACAACATCATACATTTAAATTTAACTACTTGACTCCCCCATTGTTAATTTTTTCTGTCCTGAACTTATGAATGAATTTATCAAATGCACTCAGGATGAAATTTTGGACAGAATAGCCTTGTGTTTAAACTAACAGCTATTCCTTTGTAGTTGTTAGTGAACATTCTGTTAAAAGACCTGTCATCAACAACAGGGTATGTAAAAAGATAAGGTATGGCGCTCGTATTAAGGTGTATAGGAGCTTGAAATCGTTCTCTGTTTCAATCAAACAGACTGCATTGTACAAATAATTTATGCATGTGTGTGGACATATATAAAAGGCACGGATGAACATACGTAGCAATAGGGAAATGAATTTCAAAAGATCTTTTAATTAGAGTATTCCCCCAACAGCAGTACTTCTATAATTCTGAACAAATACATGCATAAATATAGGTTATTCTGTTCGACACATCAGAACTCTCATTTCGCCTTGGTATACCAAGAAATTTGTATCTTGTCATGCGCAGTCTGATGCAGATCGCTATTTCCTGTTTTCAAATTAGACGTACGACAGGTCAGACAAGAACATGTGTGCAATGACGTCAGAGAAACGTCACAGAATGACAGTGATAGACAAACACGTACTAATCTCATCTAATTATGTGTTTTTCATCTCACGTTATATTTAATGAGTATTCACCTAACCAAACTTTTATAGAAGTGTTATAACATTCTGGCACGTGCTACTATTTATGGAAGAAAAAATCTCACCGGACGGTCTTCAGGGGTAGAGTGTAATTTGAGGGGTTTCTAATAGACGATTCTGAACATCTACGGGGTCTGGGGTTCTTGCTGAAATATCAATCCTTATAAATGACAACAACATGATTTGTCATACACTTTTTATAGGTAATCCTTTCTCAAATATTATCAAAGAATTTACCCCCAGGGTTAATTTACTAGTATATTCAACAAAAATGTTCAAATATATAAGGTTGCAAAGCAAAAAAGGCCTAAAAAGTCAAAAGAAAAATCGTTTTCACTATTCCTTACTTTAGAAACGTGTTCCTTAAATCAGTGAAATAACTTTCTAAAGCTTTGAACATGAAAATAGAATTACAGATTTACCACTTTGATTTTGAGTGATTTGTATCAGTGTAAATGTATAACCCTGTCTATCACCCATCTGGTGTATAAAATAAAATGAAGAAATGTATAACGAAACGTTAAACAATCCAGAACATAATTTCGCCAACAACAAACGCATACAGTATTCCACTCACTCATCATTCCGATAAATAAGATACAAGAAACAGCTGAACACAACAAAACTTATTTGCAGAACAAACATCAAATGCTTTGGCTAAGAACCAGCCCAGTACTTGAAGTCTGGTAGTTCTCAATATAAAACCGACTTATCCAAAATCACAAAATGACTGTGCTACAAATATGGTCTTTCTTTTCTGACACTCGTCGCGTTACTTTGGGGTATTTTACTTTTAAAATGAAACATGCTTATCTCCATTTAGGTGTAGAAAGAAAACTCTTCATTCAAAAGGGGTTCAAGAAAAATTGCTTGTGAGAATTATTTCTGCCTTCTCATATACCATTGGAAAACAGTTCTAATAAATAAATCAGTATGTATGTTTTTTATGGATTTTAGTCATTATTTGTATATTAACGCCTGTATCTGTAGGTACATATTGTGTATTTAAGTACTATTAAGAAAGGGCAATCATCTCATCAACTTTCTTTGACATGAAATTATCAATGTGATACATTTATTTACTACCTAAGTTTTTAAAATCGATTACACTTTATCTATGCTTCTTATCCTCTGCAGGAAAATTTGCGCTGAACATGCTCGATCTTGGTAATTCCTCCTTCCATTTTGTTTTCTTTTTTAATTTATTTGCATCTTTAATTTGAAAATAAAATCAAGTATCTTTACGACCAACACCATTTAATTTTAGTCTTCATAACTTCTTGTTTGTGGTGGTTTTTGTGTTGTTGTTGTTGTTTGACGTCCCACTCAAGAATGTTTCACTAATATGGAGACATCACTGTGTGCCGGTGAAGGGCGACAAATTTTGCCTGTGCTCTGCACTTATGGCCGTAGAGCAGGGAGGGTTCCTTTACGTGCCAACACCTACTGTGACACGGGACCTCGGTTTTTACTGTCTCATCCGAAAGACAGGGACGGCCAACCGCGGAGTGGCGCTGCAGGAATCGAACCCCGGACCCTTCGATTCGAAGTCGAACACGCTAACCACTCGGCCACGAAGGCCCCGAGTTTGTGGTGGTATATTTACATTGTTAACATTGTGTGCTAAACAATTAACTGAACTTCTTTTGAATTAATGTTTAAATGATGTATGAACGAAAGTAAAAAAAAATACAAGGTGAGAAAATGTGCATGTCAAAACCCTAACTCCTAACATTTATGTGAAAAGAAACGTAAAACAGCCCTTACCCAGAGATAGAAGTCACTGCGCCCCCACTCTGCATCCTAAATTGTTCCTCCGCATTTGGCCTTGAATACACCTGTAAGGGGGAGTTGTATTGTGTGTGTTTATAAACACCCCTCTCTGGTGGCATTGGGGGATTCTGGACGTTCACTGGCCTTGGCTGATGTTGCTGCATATGCTGTATGTGCTGCACAGGTTGATGTTGCTGCACATGCTGTACGTGCTGCACAGGTGCTTGTCTTGGTTGGGACCGAGAAATATCGGCAGCAATCTCATCTGGGTTACCTAAGTCAGGACCTCGGTAGGACTTTGGCATTACCGGCGGAGGTGCTTTGCTATAAAATAAAGATGATATATTCTAGCACTTACCAAGAAAAAAACAAAGCAATCAGTAGACTGGTATATGTCCAATGTTGTCATGAGTAATATGTGTGAGTGATGACCCATGTCACTCAATACTAGATAAGAGAAATGGGCAAAATAAAAGATTTGAAGTCGTAAGTACAGAATGACCTTGAATTTGGACCATGAGACAAGGTGGGCCGCAAGCCAGGGTCATTGGGATTATATTTTGTAAGTATGAATTAAATACTTGAAAGGGTTAAGGAGATATGGCTCCGGACGTACGCACGGACAGACGGACGGACAAAGCGGCGACTATATGCTCCCCTGAATTTTTCGGGGAACATGAAAATTCAAATTAGGTCAGTTATATTTAAGAAACTGGCTTTTTTTCAAATTGAGTATTTGTTTTTGCTCTTTCACAATACATGTATATATCGTTTGACACAAGTTACACTTCTTTAATGTGTCACTCTCTTTAATAATCGATAGTACACTGCTCTTTTCAAATTTAATGGAAAAATCTTACTACACTCCAAACTGCATAAAACCTACATCTTTTCAGAAAGATAGAAACCTTGATTAATACACTCCAAAAAAAACATTTTACTTTTATGACCAATTTATCTTCCTTTTCTGGCCGATTTAGCTGGCCATTTTTTGGTCTTCATAACGAGGTTCCGCCGAGTTTTACATGTGTGTCATGAAAACTTACAACTATCGTTATATGTTCACTGAACTTAGATGCAATAAGATGAGCAATCCTGTTAATTAGACATTTTAAAACGATCAATTGATGGAATTTGTACCTTCAAAGTCACTTATAATATGATGGTATTGTTGTTTAACGTTCCACTCAAGAATATTTCACTCATTTGGAAACGTCACTTATAATAAGACATATAAAACCAAGATAGCTTTTTGAATTGATTTTAACCATTTCTAAATACTTCTTGCAAGAGAATATGGTGAAAATATGTCGAAAACTGTTCTTGTTAAAAAGAATCCTTACTATACTTTATGTGTATAAGTTTGCAACACTGATTTCTCAGCAAAATTGTACAGTAGAATCAATTTTCACTTACATGGTTTTATAAAAATGTAGTGTAAACAATGGCGGCTTCTTAAGTAAAGAAGTAGCAAACATTGTGTATTAAAATCTATGGACCTTTAATTCACGCTTACAGAAACCCTTCCGATGTACTCAAATTCTTGATAGAATACTTAAGAGTAAAAAAGGAAGATGTGTTATAACAAAGTGACTTTCTGTGTTAACATCTCTCTACGATATCAGATCTGTCCGTATTAATTACATATCTGTATATATTTCCGGTCCCTTCACTGATATGCTAGTCTCATATAATAAAAAAGATAAGAATTCTCGTACTCCTGTAGCTATCCAGCTTTGCTGGCGTGTTATAACGTTAAACAACAATGTAACTAACAAACTAATTAGTATTCAGTTGAGCCCGCTTGATATATTGATAACCTATATTGTTTTAGTGATTTTAATTTTCTGACTAAAAAACTTTATCACCATTTAACTCCTCCTGTTTATATGAAAGAAAAAGTCATTCCTATTCGTTTTCATTATACAACTGTATCTGTAAAGATGTGTATTTGCATATAATTTGTGTGTGTGTGTTTTGCCGTGTTTACATTTGTGCATATGGGTGTACTTGAAAGCTAAGAAATTGTATTACAAGAATCACATCGGATAGTCCACGATAAGGGTGAAACACACGGAAATTTTCAAAGAAGAATTAGCTTAAGAAACCATACTTTTTAATAGCCATGATCCGTCTCTATTTTCAGTTTTGAGCTGATAACAGAGTGTAAGTGCATAAACATTCCCCTTCCACGCCAGTCTGGCATGTGCTTTGAGTCATCAAAGATGGAACAACGGATGATTTTTTTTTCAAAGTTACGCACTTAAGCCCAACTATCATGTGGGCTTCCATTACAAAATTTTCGATTGAGGTTATTTTGAATGCTGAACGAACTACTCTTCGTCAGTAATTTGCATAGATTGTATTCAAGGCTATTTTCGCCCTAATATACTTGCAAACACTTTCGCCCCACTTTAAATTCGCCCAGTCGCCTCAAAATTCTTTTCAATGGATTAGTTATTTAGAATTTGCCTAGTTTTAAATTCGCCAACTGACGATGAGGGCGAAAGAGGCGAAAATACTGTATGCAGTATATAACTTTTGCGTTTGCACTTCTATCATTCTGCAGTATTAATGATTGTTAAGTACATTTACATACGTTTTCTTTTGTTTAAATTCCTTCAAGTCTATTCCACCGGTAATATAGGCAAAGGGTTTGGGTTGTCCACTGCCCTGTTGCTTTAACATTGTGTTCAGGATTGCATCCGGCATCTTCTCTCCATACTGTCCCTGCTGGACAGGACTTCCATCTCCCGGAGTCCGTTGTTCATGACTTGATGTCGGCTGATTAAAAGACCATATACACATTTATTAATTGCTGAAACGGAACTCCAAATAAACATAGATCCTCCAAAAAAAAACCAACGGCTAAAATATCGGGCACTCAAAAAGTAGCACACAAATAACAATGTGAAAACTACAAAAGTTTTGAAACAGACAACAATGCGTTCTTTATTTTTATGGACGTTTTATGGTGTAAAAATGTGTTAATGTACGCAAAGACAACAACTTACTGCATTAAAAAAAGACTCATATACTCGTGGGTATTAAAGTCTACATGTAGGCCTATATAAAGCCTGACTTAGTGTTAGATCGGTGACATTTCATACATTTTTCCGAAACATTTTTTATTCAATGAACGCATGCATTTCTGATGAAAAGTTTTTGTTTTGTTTTGTTTTGTTGTTGTTTAACGTCCCACTTAAGAATATTTCACTNNAGCAGGGAGGGTTCTTTAACGCGCCAACACCTACTGTAACACGGGACCTCGGTTTTTACTGTCTCATCCGAAGGACAGGGACGGCCAACCGCGGAGTGTCGCTTACGCGGCTTGATCCCGAGTCTTCCGATTCGCAGTCGAACACGCTAACCACTCGGCCACGGAGGCCCCCTGATGAAAAGTCATCTCTACAATACAAAGATGCTAGCTATACATCAGGTTTATTTTGTTTGTCCCTAAAGAGTTAACAGATATTAATAAGCTATGTCACAATGGTTCGTGTAGAAGAATCAGCTGATTACGTCTATTTCTAAATCCCATAAAAAGGAAGTTCACCCTAGCAGAAAAAAACCATGGGTTGTTTTGGAATACCTTTATACCATCTATTTATCCAAACTAAAAAGTCATTTAGTCAAGGAATCTATTTGTTTGTTAATAGTGCCTGACAGCGGTTCTTGTGTGATGTGGTTGAAATATCCACAATTTGAACCAAGGCGAAGATATAGAAGTTTACTAGTTTGATTTAGCTGAAACTTGACCCCCAGTGATGCACTGCAAATTCTCAAAAACTGATTTTATTTTGTAAAATATCGATATACAAAGGGAATTTAGTAAAGAAATATACTCATCTCAAAATATCATGCATGTTACACAAGAATTTACAACAGGGACCATAAAAGTGACATTCCTTTTCTAGTTTTTGTATACACTAATTTTCAAATACAAATCTATATTCGTATATAATGATTTTTAAAATTCCAATGCAGTGCAATTATTTCAATTACATTTTACCAAAAAGAAGTATGTTGTTATTGTCGTCGCGTGAGTTGTCCACCTTAAACATATTCCACTCTTAAAGATTCCTCACTGATTGTGGTTGAAGGGTTTTTCTTTGCTTGTATTTTACTCAGCACTTAATTAGGACAACAGAACAAGGAGGGATCATTAATGTCCCGACATTAGCCAGTCGTGGCACGGAACCTTGGTTTTTACCTTGGAATCTCGCCTCAATCAAGACTCAAACCCATCCCCTTATAGTCTGAAGAAGATCACATTACGCAGGCATTACATCTAACCTTGGTTATAACGAAGTCAAAAGTAAGAAAAACTTCTCTGCTGTAAGAGAAAACGCTGCTGGCATCTAATTATACATTATAAGAAAGCCGACGAGGGCATTTTTTGCATTCAAGTTCTAGTGAGTGTAGAAAACTCTACACGTACAGAATCTGTTTTCAATGTTAAGTTTTTATCAGCGTTCTGAAAATAGATGGCACGCACTAGACGCTGGAATACATATATCTAGAACACGAGTGCTACTTCGCGTAGATGAAGGAGGTAAATAAATCGCAAAGGAGAAGCCAGAACCTTTCATTGGCAGAGATGTTCCCTACATACTGTAGATAAAAGATCTACACAGATACAGTAATGTATGGTACAAGCATCGGCAAAACAAGTAGATATGAGAATATGATTACAGAAACTGTATGGATGATTTCTGCATGGCCCGACTCTCAGATCAGCTGGTTTTACATCATGCTTTAAACATAACTGTTACATGTACATCGTTTTTGCAGTTGTGCACCTTCTTGCTGAGCTATGACTAACTAAAAATGATATTTCAACAACAGTACATGCCTTTGCTTTATGGGTTTGTGTGATTCATGCCAGAAAAATTGAGGAAACCGCTAGCTTAGTACATACACATGATACGATACTCTTGTTAAAGGCAAGGATAAACATAACTTATTCTAATTTTACACTTCAGTCGGTTTTAATGAAACAAAAAATCGCATGCTTCAAATTCTACACCAACGCTGTAACATTAACCGGTCACTTGAATTACTGACAAAAAGGGGAAGTAACTTTTTTTAAAACATAAACGTCACAAAATTCAATTTTGAAACGGAAATGACACCATCTGAAGTTTGTATAAAAAATTTATTAAAACTGAACTACGTATATATTTATTGGCACAATTTGGAGGAAAAGAAACAAGCATTCTTTATATTTTGCAAATAAATGTTAAAACAATGACAAATCAACGATAAAGAGAGCTCCACAGTAAAGCACCCGCCTTTGAACTGACAGCGTCCAGGTTCGAGCCCCCGTTGACATGGGTATTTTTTTTCTCTATTCTTTGGATGATACTTAATCTCGAGGTCAAGAGACACAGAAAGTGTCGGCACGTTAAAGATCTCTCAATGACCAGTGGTAAAAAGAGTTGGGTAAAGAATAACAGATGAAACCCTTCAGCGGTATTCATTGAAATATCCATTCCTGACAGAGACGTTTAACAACAACAACATTATGCTAAACTGTCATTACCTGCGTAATACGTCAGCATCTTAACAAAATACAATTTAAGCATTGATGGAAGTTAAATCATGCAAGTAAGTGTGCATTTCAGCATTCTTGACTTACCTTGTAGCCTTGACTTTTGTTAGAGCTCCATTTTTTACCAGGAGTTGACAATGGTGGCGGTGGAGGTGGTGGTGGAGGCGGCGGTGGCGGTGCTGGTGGTGCCATGGGTTGTGGAGGGGGTGGAGGAGGAGGAACCATACGATTCATTTGTGCACTAGGAGATTCTACCTGCGGGTAGGTCTTTTGCTCCTGCTGTCTGTCCCCGTACTGGTTCGGCGTGCTAGTATGAATTTGCCTCCTAGGGGGAGGAGGCGTATCTAATTTTGAATCGAAAAAGTTAGGAGACTGATAGTGCCTACTTAAGTCAGAAGAAGAACTAAATGTAGGCGACTGGAAACTTCTGTGAGGTTCGGAAAAGTCCGATGCTACACCACTGTCCGGCTCATTCCTTGGTTCGTTCCCCTTATTGTAAAATTCGTTGTAGTAATTAGAAGTATGAAATTTTTCAAAGGGAGATAATATATCCTCAATGCTATTTATTCCTGTAGAACTAGGTTTTCTCTGAGTCCTGTCATAACTCTGTGATCTTACGGGCGGCTCGGGTTTGTTTATGTCATTTCCTGAATGTAGATCAGACGCTGATGAAATTGTAGATTCATATTTTGGTAAGGTTCCAGAAGAAGTCTGCCTTTGATAATGCACAGGTGAGCTGGTTTCCCTCTGACCTTCTTTCTCCAAATTCAAAGCCGGTTGACGTTTAAATCCTCTGGGAATAGAATTGTCGCCAATATTTGGACTTTGTCGCTTAAATCCAGTGGGATTGAAATTATCAACAACGGGACTGCTTACATTTGACCCGTAAGAAGGTTGACGTTGGTAATCCGTTGACGTTCTCCGTTGCAATCCGCTAGATGGAGTTGTCGGTTCTGATCTTTCTACCTGATTTCCGGATTGATAATCACGTGATGAAAACTGATTATACGGCGTAAATCCTGAAGAGTCGGATCCTCTTGTAGGCTGACTTTGGTACTGAGAAGATGACGAGTATGGCTGAGAATCAAAATGTCTACTCACACTAGTATTACTTGGTGAATAAGAAGACACTTTTGTGTTATAAGATGGCTGAGCAGAGTGGTTTAAATTCCTTCCATCATCTCTGTATGATCCGACAGATCCTTGTCTTTGATACGACGGATAACTCTGATCTCTATCAAGGACGCTGCTCTGGTAGGATGGGGGTGGTATCCCCGGCCCCGGACCATGAGAAAAACTCGGAGAACTCTGACTCGATGTCGATATCACACGTACTGGATGGCTTCCAGGAGACAGAGGAGAATCGAACGTATTTGGGCTCGGATCATACGACGAAGTCTGATATCCACTGCTGTCACTACTAGCACTTCTATAGTGAGATGTTGGTATGTTTCCCGCACTAGGTCGGTATGGAGTCGGCTTTGGCATAGTATAACACCCACGTCCGTATTGTGCATTGCCGTCATATCTGTTATATGAGTTTGGATCGTAAGCATCCGAATAATTTGTAGAGTTACCTGTTGTAGCGCGTCTTGGTAGAGATTGAAACTGGCGTGGGCTGTCGAAAGAATCGTCTGCATACATGTTGCGCTTATTGTTATAATTAGGAAAACTGTCGGGAGACAAACTTCGAAAAGATGTAGGGCTAGTAGGAGCAGTAAAGCTGATGTTGGCTTGGCTTAGAGGAGTCGGACTTACTGGACAGCTGGCCGCAACTTTTGGCAATCTGTAATTAATATGAGAGGAAAGGTGAACGGTGGAAAATTTGAAATGGTTAAATTTCTTTTACTTACCGGGAGATAATTGTAACGATGTTGTGGGACGTAGTATCCATACATATCCAAGATTTTATAGATTCTAATGCGAAGGCCAGTTACTAGTACCAATCCGAGAGCTTAGTGGTTATGTGAGTGTGATTGACTACATATGAATAATATCTCTACTTGCACCAAGATGATGGCGAACATATGCCTTTCATTTATAATGTTCCTCGATGCACTTTCAATGATAATAGAACGGTTAATTACCGGAGGGAAAATCTCAGAATGTGCCATTGGCACACTCTGCCAGATGCTTACAAATAACAAAGCAAATTAGAAACAGTCCCTGACGTCTGGAAAAAAGATGAGATGAGGTTATGAATTATCGTCTTGGAAACTTGGCATTGTAAAAGGAAGTCCCGTCGTTTATATTGAACTGCTTAGCGGAGCTAATGAAGCGAATGCAAAATGATGTATACAAGACGAGCGAGCAATGACCACACGATGTAACTAGTCTACCATCAGACTTTTGAGAAGACCATTCGTATACTATGTATGTAAGAAGAAGTCAAAATACAAGGAATCAATTATGGGTTATCTAACGAGGGGATACCGTTACCACACATACATCTCATAAGTAATATTTCACACGTAACATGGCGTCTTCGTTGCTTAGGCTCTCGGTTGCATCTTGGTATATTATATATATAATCACCATTCATGATTTCGCGATCAACAAATGACCATTCCATAACTCGTCGAGGATTTCATCTCCCAAGTTTTAATTTCAAGGCCTTCAAAATTAGATAATTACGGAATATTTATCTGTATGCCATAGAGAATATTCTAACAAATATCTCGAAAAATTCTTTTTAATCCCAATCATAATTACTGATATAAGAATATCAGTGTAGCCTTATTGTTTCGTTCTGAAATGAAATATCGCTCAAAGTTGGTTTTCAGGTCCATGAATACATGTCACTCCTAGGCTAGACTTTGTCATATACGCTCTCATGGCCAGTTGGAAAGCGATTTAAAATCTGAATTGCTGTTATCTGAACTGAACTTGTTAACTTCAATGTGAGGGGGGAAAAGAATATTCTTTAAATAGTTGTTTCACGGGATGATCAGGACAATACGACAATGCCTTACTCCTATTACTTTTGTAGAGCCTTGCATTTCGTAATCCCATATGTTCGCAGACAGTTTGGCAGGTTGCGACCTGTCAAAAAAGTCATAATTCATTATTTTCACACGTGCCTAATATCTTGCATGTGTAAAACTTTACCAATATAGAAGGCTATACTTGAATACACTGTCTAAAGAACCTCCAAATAGTATTGTATTGTATTGTTATTTAACGTCTCACTCAAGAATATTTCACTCTTATGGAGACGTCACCGTGTGTCGCTCGGCACTGCTGGCCGTAGAGCAGGGAGGTTTCTTTAACATGCCGACACCTACTGTGACACGAGACCTCAACAAGGGTAAAAAGTGACTTCAATATTTGTTGAAATCAAGATATTCAGTGTAATTGTCTTTCCTTGCTAAAAGCTTCGACCATTAGATCAGTTTGGGAGTAAGACTTTGACCTGCTAGGATGTCATAGTGACCTCGCCATCACTGAAATAAATTACACTTTATAGTGTTACTTTTAGACAGAAGTACATGTATGATACTGGTCAGTTAGAAGGGAACATATCAGTAACTTATCATGTCCATATTTATAATTATGATAAAATCATTGTTTTCGGTATTAAAAATGCTTTTCTTGATATTTTTCACTTCTCTTGTTTCACGTGTATGGTTGTGTTAAAATTTCAAGGAGCATTTGCCTGACAGTAACGCATTGGCCACCAACCCTTTAACAAGAAAAGTATACAGCCATTCTAATGCATTCAAACCGATGATAACCGGCAAAAATAAGGTTAGAGCTTTACAAGTGATTTTTTTTCGTAATGAATTATTTTTAAAAGATTGTGATATAGTTTTAAGATGGCAAATATATTCAGTCGCTTTGTGTCATTTCTGTTGCAGTTATAAGTACATGTACATCTTGAAAGGATGCGTTAATTTTTAGTACATTAATTAGGAGTTAAAATATGTGATTCTTCCCAACATTTACTAAAAATTCATTTCAGAAAATAATGAAAATACACACTGAGAACATTAGATATCCTCTATAATATCTTTTGAATAGCTATCATCATACCTTTCTATCTGTAAGAGTTCATCTAATGATCATGTCGTACTTTTTGCAGACGTCTGCTAATGCGCTACAAGAACTTGTTCTATATTTAGAACGGTTCCCATTTTGCAAATTACTCTCTCTCTCTCTCTCTCTCTCTCTCTCTCTCTCTCTCTCT